>CAVNYN010272715.1:0-43047 GCA_963692815.1 Nyctanthes arbor-tristis | reverse complement strand
TTATCTTTCAATATTCTTGCTGACTCTCTTCACAACCCGAATTTTGAATTCAAAATTTATTGTCAAGGTAAATTATATAAATCTCTTTTATCAATTATCCAAGATACATTTTTGTTTCTATTGTCACTAAAGAAAAAAATATAAATTATTACAATAGTAATTGTATCAAATGTTACTGAATTTTCACTTTACTTACAAATGGATAAATGATATTTAACTATCAATAATTAGATCAATAACTTTAATTTAATAAGAATTAGTTCTCTCCACTTTAATTATCAACAATTATATCACTAGAGTTATACGTAATTACAAAAATGTCACTTTGTTAACACTGTGTTATTACCCTATCATCATGAAATTATAGTATCAAAAAATAAGAAAATGATTACTCTAAATGACACATTTTGCTGAAGAAGAAAAGTAGAATAATAATTTTAGAGTTCACAAAGCATTTAACGTCTATCTTGACGTATAATTTTAAATAAATTTTAACGGATTGCCGTCCATCTCAGAGATGGTCATGCTATTATTTCATCATATTCTAACAACTTCCACTGAAAATCTTTGCAAATATGAATTCTTGAATACAATACGATACTCTAGAATTTTTGGCCATAAGTTGAAATTAAAGATCAGTATTTCTGGTATATTATTATGGAATTTTTATCATTCAACTACATTGTGCAGTGGCACAAGACTTATAATCTCAAAACATAGAGATAGTAAAAATTCTATCTGAATCATATGCATGTGACGAATATTTTATTGTAAGAAACACTCTAATACCATTTGATCCAAGATTCCTTTTACAATACTAATTACATTTGTAAATGTCATAGTTTTTATATTCTTTTATGACATCAATTATCTAAATTTTTATTAAACTACGTTTGATGTATAACTTTTTCACTAGATCTCTACCCGTGCATCGTACGGGTGGAAAATCTAGTGAAAGAAGAAACTAATACCATTTCAAGAAAGAAAAAGAAAAATTAATAGTTGTAGAAATCCCACTAAGATATATACCTTGACAGATTCACCCGCAACCGTCACTATATAATAAAACTGCAATGGCGGAGCTAGATATTTGCTCATGAATATGCACAAATTAATTTTGTTAAAAACCATTTAAATAACAAAATGTATTCCAATAGTTTGATAGCTTAAAATTATAATTTATGAGTCGTACTTACTAATATCTAGAGGTGAACGCTTCTAATCAAACACATAAAATGGATAATTAATTCATAACGATTTCGTTATAGTTACAATGATTTCGATATCTTTAGGATCGAGTGAAAATTGACGTGAATAAAAAGTGACGTTTCATGTCATAACGGCACGTCTAAAAATACCTTACATTGTATGGTGAGCCCTTCACAGGGGGTGAGCGCATCTGAACAATAACTTAAATATTATAAAATGTAATTGACATAATTTTCGTTTTAAC
Organism: Nyctanthes arbor-tristis; assembly: GCA_963692815.1. Lineage (NCBI taxonomy): Eukaryota > Viridiplantae > Streptophyta > Magnoliopsida > Lamiales > Oleaceae > Nyctanthes > Nyctanthes arbor-tristis. Next base: position 41,594 of record CAVNYN010272715.1, on the reverse strand, counting down.
AATTTGAATATCATTGAGTAAATAGTGTCCTTAAATTAAATTTTAAATTTTCAAGTTATACTGATAAGTCATAAGAAATTCTTAATGTGTTCTGAGTCGTACTGATTAGTATCTAAAAATGAACACCTCTAGTCAAACACCTAAAATAGATAATTAAGTCATAACAATTTCATATTCGTTATAATGATTTCTATATTATTAGGATTAAGCGAAGAATGCCGTGAATAAAAACTGACATTTCATGTCATAACAACACATAAAAAAAGCCTAATACTGTATGGTGAGCCATTCACAGGGTAGGCGCATTTAGACTACCATTTAAAAATTTTAAAATGTCATTGATATAATTTTTTTTATAATGATTTGAATATTATTGAGTGAATAATGCTATTAAATTAAAATTTGAACTTCCAAGTTACATTAACAAGTCATAAGCCATTCTTAATGTATTTTGAGTTGTATTAATTAGTATCTAGATATGAATAGCTCTAATCAAACACCTAACACAGATAATTAATTTTTAATGATTTCGTAATTGTTATAACGATTTCTATATCTTTAGGATTGAGCTTAGATTGCCGCAAATAAAAAGTGACATTTCATGTCATAACTGCATGTTCAAAAATACCTCAAATTCTATGGCAAGTTGCTCACATGGTAGACATATCTAGACGACCACTTAAAATGTAATATAAAATGACGTTGATATAATTATCGTTTTAATGATTTGAATATCATTGCGTGAACCATGTCATCAAATTAAAAATTAATCTTCCAAGTTATACTCACAAGTCGTAAAGGTTTCTTAATTTGTTGTGAGTCATATTAATAATTAACTAATAACGATTTTGTTATTGTTATAATGATTTCTATAACTTTAGAATTGAGCGAAGATTGCTTGAATAAAAAGCGACATTTCATGTCATAACTACACATCTAAAAATACCTCATATTGTACGGTGAGCCGTTCACAGAGCGGGCGTATCTGGACGATAACTTAAAAACTATAAAATGTCATGATATAATTTTCATTATAATGATTTGAACATCATTGAGTGAATAGTGTCATAAAATTAAAATTTAGACTTTCAAATTATACTGACAAGTCATAAGCAATTCTTAATGTGTTCTGAATCATATTGACTAATATTGAGAAATGGACGCCTCCAATCAAACGCATAAAGTGGATAATTAACCTATAACGATTTCGTAATCGTTAGAACGATTTTTATATCATTAGGATTGAGCGAAGAATACAGTGAATAAAAAGTGACATTTCATGTCATAGCAACACATTAAAAAAGCCTAATACTGTATGGTGAACCATTCAGAGGGTGGACGCATATGGACGACCACTTAAAATTTTAAAAATGTCCTTTTGCTATAATGAATTGAATATCATTGAATGAATAGTGTCATTGAATTAAAATTTGAACTTCTAAGTTGCACTAACAAGTCATAAGCAATTCTGAATGTATTTTGAATTGTATTGACTAGTGTATATAGATGAACACCTCTAATCAAACACATAAAATAGACAATTAATTTATAACGATTTCATAATCATTATAGCGATTTCTATGCTGTTAGGATTGAACGAAGATTGCCGTGAATAAAAAGTGACCTTTAATGTCATAATTGTAGGTCCAAAAATACTTCATATTCTATAGTGAGCCGTTCACAGGGTGGGCGCATATGGACGATCACTTAAAATGTATTATAAAATAACATTAATATAATTATCATTATAATGATTTGAATATCAATCATTGAGTGAATAGTATCATTAAATTAAAAATTGAACTTTCAACTTTTACTCACAAGTCATAACTGTTTCTTAATTTGTTGTAAGCTGTATTGACTAGTATTTAGAGATGTAAAACCTCATATCAAACACTAAAATAGATAACTAACTCATAACAATTTTGTTATCGTTATAACGATTTCGATAACTTTAGGATTAAGCGAAGAATGCTTTAAATAAAAAGCGACATTTCACATCATATCTGCACGTGCAAAAATGCCTCATATTGTATGATGAGCCATTCACAGTGTGGGCACATCTGGACAACTAATTAAAAATTACAAAATGTCATTGATATAATTTTCATTAGAGCGATTGGGACATCATTGAGAGAATAGTGTGATTAAATTAAAATTTAAACTTCCAAGTGATGCTGACAAGCCATAAGCAATTCTTAATGTGCGATGAGTCGTATTGACTAGTATCTACAAATGAAAACACCTTTAATCAAATGCATAAAATGGATAATTAACTCATAACGGTTTCATAATCGTTATAACGATTTTTATATCGTTAAGATTGCACGAAGGATGCCGTGAATAAAAAGTGACATTTAATGTCATAACAACATGTAAAAATGACGCCTAATATAGTACGGTGAGTCGCTCACAGGGCGGATGCACATGGACGACTACTTAAATAATTTAAGATATCATTAATATAATTTTCGTTATAACGATTTGAATATCATTGAGTGAATAGTGTCGTTAAATTAAAATTTAAACTTCCGTGTTACACTAACAAGTCATAAGCAATTCTTAATGTATTGTGAGTCATATTGACTAGTATCTAGAGATGAACACATTTAATCAAACACATAAAATGAGTAATTAAATTATAACAATTTTTATATCTTTAAGATTGAGCGAATTGTGGTGTAAATAAAAAGTGACATTTCATGTCATAACTGCACGTCTAAAAATAGCTCATATTCTATGGTGAGCCTCACAGGTAGGCGCATCTGGACGATCACTTAAAATGTATTATAAAATGACATAGATATCATTATCGTTATAGCGATTTGAATATCACTGAGTGAAAGGTGCCATCAAATTAAAAATTGAACTTCCAAGTTATACTCACAAGTCATAGGCGTTTCTTAATTTATTGTATATCGTATTGACTAGTATTTAGAGATGAACACCTCTAATCAAATACCTAAAATGGATAATTAAATCATAATGATTTCATTATCGTTATAACAATTTCGATATCATTGGGACTGAGCGAAGACTACTGTGAATAAAAAGCAACGTTTCATGTCATACTTGCACGTCCAAAAATGCCACATATTGTGCAATGAGCCGTTCACCTAGTGGGTGCATCTGGACAACCACTTAAAAATTATAAAATGCCATTGATATAATTATTGTTATAACGATTTGAATATTATTGAGTGAATATTGTTATCAAATTAAAAATTGAACTTCCAAATTATACTCATAAGTCATAAGTGTATCCTAATTTGTTGTGAGTCGTATTGATTAGTATTTAGAGATGTAACAACTCTAATGAAACACCTAAAATAGATATAATCGTTATAGCGATTTCGATATCTTTCGAAATGAGCGAAGACTGTCATGAATAAAAAACGATGTTTCATGTCATAGCTGCATGTTCACAAATGCCTCATATTGTACGGTGAGCCATTCACAGGGTGGGCGCATCCGGACGACCACTTAAAACTTATGAAATGCCTTTGATAAAATTTTTGTTATACCGATTTGAATATCATTGAATGAATAGTGTCATAAAATTAAAATTTAAACTTTCAAGTTATATTGACATATCATAAGCAATTCTTAATCTGTTGTGGGTCGTATTGACGAGTATATCGAAATGAACACCTCTTATCAAACTACTAAAATGGATAATTAACTCATAAGGATTTTATAATCGTTATAACGATTTCTATATCTTTAAGATTTAGCAAAGAATGCCGTAAATAAAAATTGACATTTTATGTCATAATTGCACGTCCAAAAATACCGCATGTTCCATGATGAGCGTCACAGAGTGGGCACATGTGGATGACCATTTGAAATGTATTATAAAATGGCATTGATATAATTATCATTATAAGGATTTGAATATCCGTGAGTGAATAGTGTCATCAAATTAAAAATTAAACTTACAAGTTATAGTCACAAGTCATAATCGTTTCTTAATTTGTTGTGAGTCGTATTGATTAGTATTTAGAGATGAACATCTTTAATCAAACACTTAAAATAAAAAATTAACTTATAACGATTTCATTATCGTTATAACGATTTCGATATCTTTAGGACTGAGAGAAAATTGCCGTGAACAAAAAGTGACGTTTCATGTCATAATTACACGTCCAAAAATGCCTCATATTGTACGGTGCGCCGTTCATAGGGTGGATGCATCTGGACGATCACTTAGAAATTATAAAATGTCATTGATATAATTTTCATTATAATGATTTCAATATCATTGAGTGAATAGTGTTGTAAAATTAAAATTTACAACTTTCAAGTTTTATTGACAAGTCATAAGTAATTCTTAATGTATTCTCAGTTGTATTGAACTAGTATCTAGAAATAAACACTTCAAATCAAGCGCCTAAAATGGATAATTAACTTATAATGATTTCATAATTGTTATAACGATTTCTATATTATTAAGATTGAGCGAAGAATGTCGCGAATAAAAAGTGGCATTTAATGCCATAACAGCATATAAAAAAAGCCTAGTACTTTATAGGGAGCCGTTCACAAGGCGGGCGTATATCGACGACCACTTAAAAATTTGAAAATGTCATTGATATAATTTTCATTATAATGATTTTAATATCATTGAGTGAATAGTGTCAATAAATAAAATTTGAACATCCGTGCTACACTAACAAGTCATATGCAATTCTTAATGTATTGTGAGTCGTATCGTCTAGTATCCAGAGACGAACACATCTAAACAAACATCTAAAATGGGTAATTAAATTATAACGATTCCATAATCGTTATAACGATTTCTATTTCTTTAGGATTGAACAAAGAGTGCCGTAAATAAGAAGTGCATCTCATGTCATAATCGTACCTCCAAAAATACTCATATTCTATGGTGAGCCTCACAGGATGGGCGCGTCTGGACAACCACTTAAAATGAATTATAAAATGACATTGATATAATCATTATTATAACAATTTGAATTTCAATAAGTTAATAGTGTTATCAAATTAAAAATTGAACGTCCAAGTCATGCTCACAAGTCATAAGTGTTTCTTAATTTGTTGTGAGCTGCATTGACTAGTATTTAGAGATGAACACATCTAATCAAACACCTAAAATGGATAATCAACTCATAACAATTTCATTATTCTTATAACGATTTCGATATATTTAGGATTTAGTGAAGAGTGCCATGAATAAAAAGCAACGTTATATGTCATAATTGCACGTCAAAAAATATCTCATATTGTACGGTGAGCCTTTCATAGGGTGGGAGCATCTAGACGACCACTTAAAAATTATAAAATATCATGGATATAATTTTCGTTATAAGGATTTGAATATCATTGAATGAATATTGTTATGAAATTAAAATTAAAACTTTCAAGTTATACTGACAAGTTATAAGTCATTCTTAATGTGTTGTGAGTCATATTGGCTACTATGTCGAAATGAACACCTCTAATCAAAAACCCAAAATGGATAATTAACTTATAATGATTTTGTAATCGTTACAATGATTTCTATATCTTTAAGATTAAGCAAAGAATGTTGTGAATAAAAAGCGACATTTCATGTCATAACAACACATAAAAAAAAGCCTAATACTATACAGTGAGCCGTTCACAAGGCGGGCTTGTGAAGATGACCACTTAAAAATTTTAAAATGTCACTGATATAATTTCCGCTATAACGATTTAAATATCATTTAGTTAATAGTGTCATTAAATTAAAATTTGAACTTCCAGATTACACTAACAAGTCATAAGCAATTCTTAATTTATTATTATAAATCATATTGATTAGTATGTAGAGATGAACATCTCTAACCAAACGCATAAAAGGGATAATTAACTTGTAACGATTTCTATACCTTTAGGATTGCGCTAAAATTGCTGAGAATAAAGTGACCTTTCATGTCATAACTGCATGACCAAAAATACCTCATATTCTATGGTTAGCTATTCACAGGCTGGGCACACTTGGACGACCACTTAAAATGTTATAAAATGACATTGATAAAATTATCGTTATAATGATTTGAATATCATTGAGTGAATAATGTCATAAAATTAAAAATTGAACTTCCAAGTTATACTCACAAGTCATACGCATTTTTTAATTTGTTGTGAGTCGTACTGATTAGTACTTAGAGGTGAACACCTCTAATCAAACACCTAAAATAGATAATTAACTCTTGACGATTTCGTTATTGTTATAATAATTTCGACATCTATAGGATTCAATATCTCAAGGATTGAGCGAAGACTTTCATGAACAAGAAGCAATGTTTTATGACATAACTGCACATCGAAAAATTTCTCATATTGTACCGTAAGCCGCTTACATGATGGGCGCATCTGGATGACTACTAAAAATTATAAAGTGTCATTGATATAATTTTCATTATAACGATTTAAATATCATTGAGTGAATAGTGTCATTAAATTGAAATTTAAACTTTCAAGTTATACTGACAGGTGATAAGCAATTCTTAATGTGTTGCAGGTCATATTGATTAGTATCTGAAAATGAAAGCCTCTAATAAAATGCCTAAAATGGACAATTAACTCACAACAATTTCATAATCGTTATAACTATTTCTATATCTTTCGGAATTAGCGAAGAATGCCGTAAATAAAAGTGACATTTCATGTCATAACAAGACATAAAAAAGCCTAATATTGTATGATGAGCCGTTCACAGGGCGGGCGTATGTGAACGACCATTTAAAAATTCTAAAATGTCATTGATATAATTTTCATTATAACAATTTGAATATCATGGAGCGAATGGTGTCATTGAACTAAAATTTGAACTTTCAAGTTACACTAACAATTCATAGGCAATTCTTAATGTATTGTGAGTCGTATTGACAAATATCTAGATATGAACATCTCTAATCAAATACCTAAAATGGATAATTAACTTAAAACGATTTCGTAATCATTATAATGATTTCTATATCTTTAGGATTGAGCGAAGATTGTTGTCAATAAAAAGTAACATTTCATGTCGTGACTGCATGTCCAAAAATACCTCATATTCTATAGTAAGCCATTCACAGGTTGGGCGTATCTAGACGACCACTTAAAATATATTATAAAATGACATTGATATAGTTACTGTTATAACGATTTGAATATCATTGAGTGAATAGTGTCATCAAATTAAAAATTGAACTTCCGAGTTATACTCACAAGTCATAAGATTTTCCCAATTTGTTTTGAGTCGTCTTGACTACTATTTAGAGTTGAACACCTCTAATTAACTTATAATGATTTCGTTGTTGTTATAACGATTTCAATATCTTTGGGATTGAGTAAAGACTGCCGTGGATAAAAATTAACGTTTCATGTCATAACTGCACAACCAAAATTGCCTTATATCATAAGGTGGGCGCATCTGGGCGATCACTTAAAAACTATAAATTGTCATTGATATAATTTTCGTTATAACGATTTATATATCATTGAGTGAATGGTGTCATTAAATTAAAATTAAACTTTCAAGTTATACTGACAAGTCATAAGAAATTCTTAATGTGTTGTCAGTCATATTGACTAGTCTTTAGAAATGAACACCTCTAATCAAACGCTTAAAATAGATAATTAACTCATAATGATTTTGCAATTATTATAACGATTTCTATATCTTTCGGATTAGGCGAAGAATACTGTAAATAAAAAGTGAGATTTCATGTCATAAGAGTACAAAAAAAAAGCCTAATACTATTTGATGAGTCGTTTACAGGGCAGGAGCATGTGGATGACCACTTAAAAATTTTAAAATTTCATTGATATAATTTTTGTTATAACGATTTGAATATCATTGAATAAACAATGTCATTAAATTAAGATTTGAACTTCCACGTTACACTAACAAGTCATAAGCAATTCTTAATGTATTGTGAGTCGCATTGACTAGTATCTAGAGATGAACTTCTCTAATTAAACACCTAAAATAGATAACAACCTATAAAAAAAAGCCTAATACTATATAGTGAGCCACTCACGGGGCGGGCGTATATAAACCACCACTTAAAAATTTTTAAATGTCATTGATATAATTTTCATTATAACAATTTGAAAATCATTGAGTGAATAGTGTCATTAAATTAAAATTTGAACTTCCAGGTTACACTAACAAGTCATAAGCAATTATTAATATATTGTAAGTCATATTGGCAAGTATTTAGAAATGATTAGATGAATACCTCTAATCAAACATCTAAAATAGATAATTAACTTATAATAATTTTGTAATTATTATAACGATTTCTATATCTTTAGAACTCAGTGAAGATTGCCGTAAATAAAATGTGATCTTTAATGTCATAACTGCATGTCCAAAAATGCCTCATATTCTATGGTGAGCCGGTCGTAGGATGGCACATCTGAACGACCACTTAAAATGTATTATAAAATGACATTGATATAATTATTATTATTATAACGATTTGAATAATATTGAGTGGATAGTATCATCAAATTAAAAATTGAACTTCCAAGTTATACCCACAAATCATAAGCATTTCTTAATTTGTTGGGAGTCGTACTGACTAGTATTTAAAGATGAACACATCTAATCAAAAATCTAAAATGGATAATTAACTCATAAAAATTTTGTTATCATTATAACGATTTCGATATCTTTAGAATTGAGCGAAGACTACCGTGAATAAAATTGACGTTTCATGTCATAACTACACGTTCAAAAGTGCATCATATTGTACGGTGAGTCATTCATAGGGTGGGCGCATAGGGATAACAACTTAAAAATTATGAAATGTCATTGGTATAATTTTCGTTATAACGATTTGAATATTATTGAGTAAATAGTGTCATTAAATTAAAATTTAAATTTTGAAGTTATACTGACAAGTCATAAGCAATTCTTAATGTGTTATGAGTCGTATTGACTAGTATCTTGAAGCAAACACCTCTAATCAAATGCCTTAAATAGATAATTAACTCATAATTACTCTGTAATCGTTATAACTATTTCTATATCTTTAAGATTGCGGGAAGAATGACAAAAATAAAAAATGACATTTCATGTCATAACATCTCATAAAAAGCCTAATATTGTATGGTGAGTCGTTTACAGGGTGGGCGCATGTGAATGACCATTTACAAATTTTAAATGTCATTGATATAATTTTCGTTAGTGTCATTAAATTAAAATAACTTAACAAGTAATAGGCAATTCTTAATGTACTGTGAGTCGTATTGACTAGTATATAGAGATGAATACCTCTATTCAAACACCTAAAATGGATAACTATCTTATGACGATTTCGTAGTCGTTATAACGATTTCAATATCTTTGGGATTGAGTGAGGATTGCCGTAAATAAAAAGTGACCTTTTATGTCAACTGCACGCCCAAAAATACCTCATACTCTCTTGTGAGCTGTTCACAAGGTAGGCGCATCTGGACGACCGCTTAAAATATATTATAAAATGACATTGATATAATCAGTAATCTTGAATTCTTGATAATTTGCTAAAGCCCAAACTTTCCCTATCTTCATCACAAGTCAATGATGTGAACCTTCAAAGTTGGAGCTCGTCATTTAATAGACTTCACCACCAACTACTTGGATTTGCTTCTGCTGGTTCCTCCTTTCCCGTTTTGCCCATTTTTGGTTTAGGTGTGAACTGATGAAAATTGGGCTGCTAATAAGTGGTACCACATGTTTTTCTTTTAGATGTATGATGTTGATAAAAATGGTGTTGCTTCTTCTTCCACTTCTTTTTCTTCTTCTTCTTTTTCTTCTGTTTTAATGTTTTCTCTTTAGGAGAGTTTACTGCTAGTTCTCGGCTTCTTCGCTCCTGCTGTTTGATTTTTTTTTTTAAATTAACTCAAACCGAATGGTTAAATCAAACCAACCAAGCCAAAATATGTTCAGTCAGTCTTGGCTTTAAGAATGTTGCTGGTCAGTTTTGGTTTCCAAAAACTGAAACTGACCATGTCGGTTCAGCATCGGTTTGGCCGGAAAACCTCACTGACTAGACCGACGCCCACTTTTGACTATAGACGTTGGGGACGAAATGTAAAATTAACCCATTACTAAATAACTATCAAGTACTTGTCATGTAACATCCCGCAAAATCTTACCAAGCAAATTAATCAATATGATCATTATTTTGATAATGATGGGGAATTACTTGAATTTCAAAGTTACATGATTATGACTCAATTGAACATGAGGAAGTAGAATGTGACAATATAACCGTATCAAATTGCACAATTACAAGTTCACTATTCAATCGAGTTGGAATATGACAATGTGATCGTATTGAATTGTTATAAGATTATTAATTAAATAAATGCCAAGAATTAGAATATGCTTATTGATCACATGATCGATATTTGACAATGAATTTGACTTAGAAGGTGGTTATTGACAATATGATCAATATTTTGACAATGAATTGAATAACCACTTGAGTTTTGCATCAATTATGTCACAAGATTCAAAGATTGTTACTCGAGACAAGAATGTGATTATTGATCAGTATGATTTGAAATACAACTACCTAATTGTAAAACCAAAATAAGTGGAAGTGCCTCGAGTAACAAGAATCAGAGTACAATGACTTAATTACAAGACAACACAAAGTATAAGGATTCCTTTAGTCATAAACAAATAGATCATGTTTGGCCAAATCGTTTCTTCAAATACGTGGTGCCAAACGCGTCACTTGGCCATGTATGATTAGCGGAACTCAAATGTGAATTAAAAACAACTAAATTCGGACCTATAAATAGAAGAAGGAATGTGGAGATTTCCCAAAACTCCAACCGTTCTAAGCGCCTCCCTCTCGCCTTCCTTCTCCACATACATACCTCTATAGCTAGGCCAACTATCTTGCTTCTTGATAAGTCTCAAGCCTTTCATATATTAATACAATAGAGAAAATTCGTCCATAAGGATTGAGGAAAGGAGAATAACCCTTAAAACTTATCAAACACTTAGTTTTACACTTAGAAATGATCTTCCTTCATATATATAAGAAATACAACTTGAAATACCACTTTGATTAAGGAATATGAAGGTTTTTGAAGGCATTTGTCAACAACACAAAGAATCTTTGGAAGGATTAAGTTAAAGAGGTGAGTAACTAATGCTTTGATTCTCTTTTTGCATTCATGAAGTTTTAATAAGATAAGTATGGATTTTGATTAAAGTCTTCTATGAAATGAACATGTATTTTGATGCATTGAAAGAAAGATTGATTTATTGTATTTGAATCACTAGTTGATGATCTACCTGTTTTGTCTTTGCTTTGCTTTGTTGTCATACTAGGAGTCATCTAATGATATCGAGATGAGCGACGATTAGTATGGTATTTGTCTTGTATTTGTATTGGTCTATGTGGAAATTATAGTAGGGCAACTGAGATTTAATTGCGGATCCACTTAAATATACATAGTCATGATTGAATTGATATGAATATTGCGTGCACTACGGGTAGTAGTTTAACTAGTGATAGAGCCCTCTTGTACATTTAAAAGTTTTGTGCATTCAATGGTTCTTAAAAATAAATCTCTCAAATGAAAGGTGAATCAAAGAGTTTTGTTACTCACTGAGTACTTTGTACTTATTCTCTTTTCTCTACAATTTTGTAGATGATTGAATGTATGATAATTGAGAAGTAAGCCAGGATGTTGAAGCATGTCCATGAACGGGAGTAGAGTTTTGCATGTAGTAGAAATCTATCTTTGAAACTATTACGGATGCACTTATAAACTTAATACCTTTTACGTTAATAAGTATACCCATCTCTAATATATATATATATATTACGCTTTACAACATATGAGACATCATAAATATGTAATTTTTGTATTGATTTGAAGCATACTTTTTCAACGTAAAAGCTTTCCAATGATTTGGCTCGGCGAGATAATCAATGAAATATACTCATTAATATAACTTGCTGTGTTCTTTACATTTTATTAAAAAATCTAATTGCAGTGATTCTTTAAAAAATTACACAACCTGTTAGCCTAAGTAATTAATTAGCCCTATAAAATGTTAACCAACCTAAAGGCAAGAACATTTTGTTCGTTTTGCATGTCCCGTCCACGCTATTTGTATTGAAGCTTCCGCTATTGAATTTCTTCACAATATAAATAATTCGAGAAAATTGTATATTAGCAGGGGCATGACATGTCATGTATAGTACTTTTTAGCTTTTACGATATTGTGTTATTAGTTGCTATAATTTGTAGTCATTTTGAAGAATTGAAATGAAGTAAAATTTGCATTAAGCAATTTTCTCGAATTGAATATCAAACATCTGATTTAGTTTCTTGACAAAATCTACATTGACAAGAGTAAATTCTATAGTTACTTATATAATCAAATGTGGAATTATACAATTAGTTATGAAATTAAACATTTTAAATATTTTATACTTATGTACGCAACAAATGACGAATTATACAAACAAATGTCGAATGACACAATCAAATGTAGAATTATATATTTTAAAAATTCTATACCTCTGTATACAATCAAATGTGGAATTGTACAGTCGACTGTCGAATTATACATTTTAGAAATTTTATAGTTCCACGAATAATTGAATATGGAATTATATGCTTTAAAACCTGTTTCCCAATTTGAGAAATTTTTGGGATTTGTAACGTGTTATGTTTTTGTATGAATTCTTGAAAAATCGGCTAAATAATACAATATAGAATTCTACATCTTCAATAGACATAAATGCAGGTTTCTTCTAAAAGTTTTCCTTTTTAAATCAAAAGGGAAAAAGATCACCAAAAAAAAAAGAAGAAAAAAAAAAGAAGAAAAGAATAACAAAAAAGCCAATGTTTAGTCTTAAATTTCCCTCAATTATACAATGTCATTACCCACTATATAATTGGTAGACTAACCTTGTCATGGAAGCAACTAGATTCTGAATAACGTGTGCATTCAAAAAGCCGCCTTCAATCTTGACCATCCATTTAATTTGGCTATTTTTATAACAAGGGCAATATGGTACTTTAACCACACAAAATGGACATTTTTTCCAAACCCCACCCGATAATTAGACTATTTTTGCAGTTACCCCAATTAAATTTCCCACATCAATCGATGATTTGTAATATGAACTATGAGTTCAAAACTTGAAAGGCTTTTGAATCTTCAAGCAAACTTGAGAGGAATCTGCTTTCTCCTATTATTGTTTTTATTGGATGAAGTCTTTCTTTTTCTTCTTTTTTTTTTTTGGGGGGGGGGGGTTGGTGTCGTTCTTGAAATTTCTTAAGAAATGGCAGTTTTGTTTGAAGTTTCTGTCACAAGTGAATCAGGTCCCTTTTTTATTCTATAAATTTACTTTAAGAACAAGAATCATGGAGCCAATTTTACTTTTAAAAAATGTGAAACCGTGCTCATACCCATATGTGCCTGTATGATTACACCATTTTTTTTCTTTTAAGTACAAAATCATTTATAACACAAAAAATATTTATTAGGGTGGTGCTGATGATGGGTGTTGTCCAGAACAAGTTAAGGATTTGGTAAATTAAAGAATACTATATAAATGCTCCAAAAAAAAAAAAAAAAAGAATACTATATAAGGTCCAAGTGGAGGTGCAAAATGTGTCTGAAAATGATGAGAGGTTTATACCGTAATAAGGCTCACTGAAGATGTTGAGCTTATTGAAAAATACAATGCCAACAATTTCACATATGTCTCAAAGAGGTCTCATTTGTTATTGCTTTATGCATAAGCGCATCTTCTAAACACGAATCTGATTTACCATCGAATTGCTTAGACTAATGATGGTTTCTCTAAGGTAACTTATTAAGTCCAGTATAATTTAGTTTAATCACTTGTTTCGAAATAGTAGAGCCTTATACATTATTCTCCTTTTTCTTTTCTTTTTTTTTTTTTTTAAGGTTCTTCTACGCGGGCTGTGAAGGTTGCGAAGGATTGAAGGAAACTTCCTACTATTTAGTCTGTTTCTCCAGTTTTATATTTTATTTTCTAGGAATAGTTTGCCACTTAATTATGATAGTTGGAACTGCTACTTTCACAAAATAAAAAGTACATGTTGGGGGGGGGGGGGGTTTGGAGGGGAAGCACTATACACGTTTACGTGATTGGTGTTGTTTTGAGTGAAACTAAAGAACCCCACACATGTAATTTAAAAAAAAAAAAAAGGTGTATGGAACCAGTTTTTCAAAATTTTGCATTAGGATATGCTATTTACAAATTTCGGTTTTTCACGGTTTTTCTGATTTAAATGTTAATAGACTGCGTAATCATAAATTGCATTAGCATTCTGTGATTCTAATGAACTCAATTCATGGTATATGGTTATGTATCTATATTTCTTTAGGATATATTGTAATCTTTTTTAGCCTGCTATTTTGCAAGTCGGTAGAGATTGTTTATAATTCTTTCTTTCTTAAGGTTTAGGTTTTGCTTTTTTTTTTTTTTTTTTAATTTTTATCAATGACTTGAAGTTGAATTTAAAACTTGATTTTATTTTTGTTATGCTTCAACCTTTTTCGGTTTTGGTGATTTTCTACTATTCAGTGTAATTTATTTTGTCAATTTTTTTATTTTTGAGATCTTTCGACCCTCGACAGTTAATTTTGAAACATATTTTCTTAACAATTAAGTGACATAAACCATATTAGAAATATATATATTTATTTTACAACAATTATATATTTTTAATGGATGTTGATTTGTGATTGAGGAAACACCAACAAATTAGTGTATAAAATTTTTTTTTAGACTTTGGAACAATATAAAATGAACATTTGATGTGTTGATTTCTTTGCTTATTTCGTTTTATATTGTTTCGTTAGCAACCTTTTGTTGAATTACTGTGATCTAAACAGATGTTACTTTCTCATGCATCGCATGGGTATTATCAGTGGTAGAAGTACATAAGAGAAGAGGGCTTCCATTCAAGAAGAGAGAAGTTGATAATGGAGTATTGGACTTGCAAAAACGAGTTAACAGATAATTAAAAATGTTGTTAAATTAATGATAATTAAGTGAAACATTCACGGAATTAAGTAATTATTATACTAGATTAATTTGATTATTGTATTTCAACTTTTTGAGAAAGATGATGAATACAACATTGGTGCACTATTGGCACAAGAAATATTTTGGTCAGCGGCATGAGATGACACAAAACTACACATGAATTAAATAATAGATTACAGAACGAGTGGCATAATATGTTAACCTTTTTGTCATTTCAAATCTACACGAATCACAAACTTATAAAGAGGTTAGACGAAAACGAAATTCAAATTATTATAAAAGAAACAAAAAAAAAAAAGAACCATTAAAATTTGGCAATTTTTAAATTCTATTCAACTGCATTCAACAATGACAAAGGATTTAAGCGAAGGCACTATCAAATTAATGAGTTTATCGAATGTTATGAAAGAAGAGGATATCTTTGATTTGATGTGATTATTTGTCACGGTATCAAACAAATTACTCCAAACATTTGACATGTACTCTTTCCGTCTCAAAAAGATATTCCTCCTTTCCTTTTTTATCCGTCTCAAATTATATTCTCCTTTCTTAAGTTAAGTTTTCTAATATATCCTTATTTATAATGCATAGTAATCAACAAAAAGGAACAATAAAAATGAAATATTAAATAAGTCAAAGGATATATTAAAAAATATATATTACATTGTACATTTCCAATAACATTAAATGAAATTTTCTTAATCTATATGAAAAACGAAAAAGGGATATCTTTGTGGGACAGAGGGAGCAGAAAATTTCTATTAATTGTTGGAGTTGGATACAATTAATTCCATAATCACCGATGAAAACAAACAAAATAATTCATCTCCAACATTAAGACGGAGATAATGCCAATCCAATGTATTACTAAAAGAGTAATGCTATTTAGGACCACTGGTGTCATCATATCAAGGTATCTTTAAATGATAATTTGAATTAAGTGGGTTCTTTATTCAATTATTTAATTTCACTTATCATTTCATGTCACATTAGTTGTCACGTAGACTGGCACCACTAGTACTACATAATATTATTCTTACTAAAAGTACTCATTTTCATACCATAGTAGGCCTAAGACCGGGTTTTGAGCAACCATTCCATTGTTTTGAGCAACAACACCTTGCGTAGTTGATCCTTTAATTTGCAATGCCGCTTATGACCCCCTAGTGCCTGTCCACTCGAGAAATTTCTCTCACACATTGTGCATAGGTAACTACGAGTGGCAAGGGACACGGTGCGGGTGTTCGTTGGCTCATACACCAAAATCGCATTGGTACGCGAAATTGTGGGGCGTCTCTTGTTGTTGTGAGGACGAACGACAAACTCTTCATCTTCATCCTCGACTAATTGTGTCTTCTTGCAATGGGCTTTGTGGCCACCCAATGCTCGATGACTCGGAAATTCTCTACCACAAATGCTGCATACAAACTGCTTTTGAGTTTCATCACCCTCAACTAGATCAATGTTACTTTCAGTACTAGGGACATGGACCATATAAGCCATCTGATAACTTGCTGAATATTCATCACTGCTCATATAATAAGAGTAGGGACCTCGAAGGTGTGTCCTCTTCTTCAGAGGCAAATCTTCTAAACTGATTGAAGTTGAAGCTGAAGAATCAAACCTTCTTTTCTTTGGTGGCAAGTAGACTATTGAGCTGAATGCCTTAGTTCATCCTCCAGAGTTGAGACGGGCACCAAAGCGTTGCTTTTTTCGTACTTCTTGCCATTGTCTATCGCCGAGAGGGACTTTTTTTTTTTTTCTTTAGAAGTGGTGGTTTTCTCCACCTCCAGTCCTTCTCAGAAGGGGCTTGGATCGTTATTTTCTTGGGCTCCATTGTTCTGAAATATAAGGTTAATTTCATGAATTTGTTTAAACATATGAGTATGTACTAATGGATTGGATTTTACAGAATTACCTGAAAAACGGATCAGCAGAGGTCAATATACGCATGGGAACCTCCTTAAAAGATAATTGATGTTTTTTACACCTGAAAAATTCATGGGATCTAGTTCAATTTTCTACTGTAATTAACAATTCAGTAAGAGCCAAGACACCTGTGGCATTTTAGTTAAATTCTTAAGCTCTTGATCAAGGGTTTGATTCTCCACCTCTACAATCCCCTTTGTAATCTCAAAAAAAAAAAAAAATTCAGTAAGAAAGATGCTCAGTCAATGCTGATTCACTGTATATAATGTGTGAACAAAACAAAAGTTCTATCAATTCTTAAATAAGAGTAACTAATAATGCTATTTAATCACTTTGTTTTATATATACTCCCTTCCTCATGTGAAAATGGTCTTAGTTTCTTTTTTTATTTGTCTCAAATTATAGTCCAATTTTATTAATTATGTCTTTAAATTTTCTTATGTGTCTATATTTAATGTGCATCGATATCAACAAATAAGAACTATTGCCTCAGTCCTACAAAGATAGTCCAGTATTTCTTTTTCGGCCCTCTCAAAAAGATAGTCCAGTTACTATATTGAACATGTATTAAATGTTTCATTTCCATATATGTGTCTCTACTTAATTATTGTTATTTAATTATCTATACATTGAAAGTCTTTCAAATAATTAATGAGACATAAGGGTATATGTGGAAAAAAAAGAAAAATTTAATGTTTCAACTATATTAACCTTTGTTTCTTAATTCATGTGAAATTACCTATCGAACTATCTTTGTGTGAAGGAGGTAGTAATAAAATTGAATAGCAACTAAATGAAGGGCATATTAGGAAAAATATTAATAAATTTCATTTCCAAGAACAATAATTAATTGGACCTTCTTAATATATGTGAAAATTGATATAAGACTATTTTTACGGACGGAGAGAGTAGTAACTATGTTAACGGTGATATTAAATGATTAGTCCACATAAATGAATCAAATCTCCCATATTGGTTGGACATTATAATATATGACTATACCCTGCAAACCAAATTAGTGACTATCATTGTTAATGATGCATAACATTTTTCTATAAAGTCGAAGGACAGAACATGTTACATCCCATTTACCTAATTCTAGCTTGTGATGGATAAAAGATTCGACGTAAGTCATTATCTCATCCAGGGATAAAATGAGAATATTTAAATCTTCTAGACTATTAATAGTGGCTAATTCTTGGGATCACTTAGATTTTAGTGGACATGAGTGTAAATCAACTAAATGTAACTTAATTACTTCTAAAAAGTGATTTTTTGTCATTTTATAGACGTGGAACTTGCAATCTTATTGTTTTGTCCTAATCAAAAGTTCCATTTAAATTATCCACACAAAGGAAAATATACAAGATAACAAGAATAAATATGGAAAAAAAAATGATTTTCATGAACTTACCTATAGAATTACCTCAGCAAACGATCAGCAGAAGTCAATGGGGAACTTTAAAACAGATCATTGATGTTTTTACACCTGAAAAGTTGATAGAATGGGATGTGATTCAATTTACTGCTACAATCTTCTGAAAACTGATTGTTTTAAGGTAGTTTGGAAACAAGAAAGGTGTATAGTCTTCTAACAATTCTCGTAATTAATGCTATTTATCACTTTGGCGCACTCTAATTATGTTAGTGATGATATTAACTAATTACTTCACATAAATGAATCACATTCTCTGGTGTTGCTTCGACTTTATGATATATATGACCGTACACTACCAAGTGAATTAATAACCATCGATTTATTTACCATTAGTGATAGGTAGCATTGTTTTTATTATATATTGGATTTAATTATAATACCAATTATATTTTAAATTTTGCAAAGGAGTGAAATATAAAATTGACAAGTGGCTTTGATAATGTAAGCCCTCTGAAACAAGTCCAAGTCTTAAACCCACATTCTACCATGAGTACAAAATTCAAAATATCATTAATGTTACATATGAAATCTATTACAAATATCGCCGACCAAGCCCTTAAATAAAAAGATAGAACTGCATTTAAATAATTCTAGTGTTCACGAAAGATCCGACAGTAATCCGTTATTTTATCAGGCAAGAAAATAAAAGTCTTTAATCTTCTACTCTATTAATTAATAGCAGTCAGCTCTTGGGATCATTTATATATTAGTAGATATAAATATAAATCAACTAAGCGTAAATTAATTACGTTTTGAAAAACGATTTATTGTCGTTATACAAATGTGTTACTTTCTATCTTATTGTTTAATTTGTCCTAAGGAAAAGTTACATCTAGATTATCCACCCAAAGAGAAATATAAGATAACAAAAATAAATATGAACAACAAAGATTTTCATGAACTTATTGAAACATATATACATGTGATGAAAAAAATATATATATGATGATGTATGGATTGGATTATGTATAGAATTACCTGAGAAAAGGATCGGAGCAGAAGTCAATATATAGGGACCTTAAAAGATGATTGAAATTCATAGATTAAGTTCCACCTTTCGCTGCAATTTTCTGACGATGAGTGTCTAAAGGTAGTAAATTGAAAACAAGAAAAATGTGTTGTTAATTAGATATTTCTGTATTACACTATGAAGAAAAGTTCTTTAGTCTTACATAAGAGTCATTAATGCTATTTATCACTTTAGTGGATTCTAATTGCTTCGTATGTCTCAATTATTTGGTCCATTTTACTTTTTTCACAAGAATTAAAAATTATATTGGAAAAGAAAAGTAGACTACCTCCGTCCCACAAATATGTACCACGTATTGCACGCATATAGAATAACATACATGCGTGAAACAAATCCAAGTATTAATTCCACGTTCCACCATCTATACAAATTTAAAATATAATCACTATTACAATATTTAACATCCATTATAATTGGCCGCCAAAGATACGCTTAAACTCGAGGATGGAAAGTCATTTAACTAATTCTGGGGATAGATAAAAAAAATTCAACCGTAATCCGTTAACTAATAATAAGGCGACAAAACGTTTAAAAATAATAATAATAATAATAATAATAATAATAATAATAAGGCCACAAAAATAAAAGTCATTCATCTTTTAAACTATTAATAGCGGCTAACTCGTGGGACTGCTTAGATTTTAGTGGGCATAATTGCAAATCAACCATACGTAATATAGTTACGTTTAAAAATGCAATTCTTTGTCCTTTAAACAAATATTCCTCTTTTCATTTTTAATCATTGTCAAATTATATTCCTCTTTCTTAAGTTAATTTTTTAATTTTCTAATATACCCTTATTTATTGTGTATAGTAATCAATAATAAAGAATAAATAAAGTAAAATATTAAATAAATCAAATGACATATTAACAAATATATTGCTAATTTATATATTTTCAATAATATTAAATAATATTTTCTTAATCTATATAAAAAATAAAAAGGGAATATTTTTTTTGAGACGGAGGGAGTAATAAACTTGCGACTTTCAATCTTATTGTTTTGTATAGAGGAAAAATTCCACATAAATTATTTCCACGCAGAAAGTATAAGATAATAAAAATAAATGTTAACAATAAATTAGATTTTACGAAATTATGGAAAGGGTAAGAATAAATTTTATCAATAAATTAGATCTAGCGAATTCATCAAAAAGGTGTAATGAATTAAATTATATGCAGTTAACAAAAAAAAGATCAGCGGAAACCAATGGGGAACCTTAAAGGACCATTGATGTTTTCACACATGAAAAATTCATAGGATTTAGTTCAATTTTCTGCTGCAACTTTCTACAGACGGAGTGAGTGAGTGTTAAAAGGTTGAGTGTGACAGTTTCAATCTCATATTACTTTAGTAGAGAAAGTGAGATCAGTTTATAAGTTAAGAGACTTACCCAATTGACATGAAGACTTTTAAGCGAGAACTCAAGAGTAAAACTGTGCGAGTTAGGCCCAAAGCAGACAATATCATTACAAAGTGGAAGTGGAGTAGGTCGTTACATTTCTTGTCATGACTGTACCGCCAAAAGTGCTTCATATGTACGGTGAGCTGTTCCAGGGTGGGCACCTCTAGACAGCCACTTAAAATGCATTTTAAAACGACATTAATATAATTAGCATTATAATTATTTGAATATCATTGAGTGAATAGTTCTATTAAATTAAAATTTGAACTTTCAAGTTACACTAATAATGTTTCATATTGTATGGTGAGTTGTTCACAAGGTAGGCGCATCTGGACAATCATTTAAAATGTATTTTAAAATGACATTGATATAATTATCATTATAATGATTTGAATATTATTGAGCGAATAGTTTCATTAAATTAAAATTTAAACTTTCAAGTCATACCAACAAGTAATAAGCGTTTTTTAATATGTCGTGAGCTATATTGACTAGTACTTGAGATAAACACGTCTAATGAAAACACCTAAAATGGATATTAGCTCATAACGATTTCATTATCATTATAACGATTTCGATATATTTAATTCAAGACTGTCGCAAATAAAAAATGACAAAATGCCTAATCTTGTATAGTTAGTGGACGCATATGGACGATCACTTAAAATTTTCAAAACATCATTGATATAATTTTGGTTATATCGATTTGAATATCATTGAGTGAATAGTATCATTAAATTAAAATTCGAATTACTAAGTTATTCTGATAAGTCATAAGCATTTCTTAATATGTTGTGAATCGTATTAACTAGTATTTAGAAATGAACACATATTATCAAACACCTAAAATGAGTAATTAACTCATAACGATTTCGTTATCGTTATAACGATTTCGATATTTTTAAAGTTGATTGAATATTGTTGCCAATTAAAAAGTAACCTTTCATGTCATAATTGCAAGTTAAGAAATTTCTCATATTGTATGGTGAGTCGTTCACTCAGTAGGCACATCTGGATGACCACTTAAAATATATTTTAAAATGACATTGATATAATTATCGTTATAACGATTTGAATAACACTGAGTGAATAGTATCATTAAATTAAATTTTAAACTTCTAATTTATACTGATAAGTCATAAGTAATTCTTAATGTATTATGAGTTGTATTGACTATTATCTAGAGTTGAACACCTATAATCAAAAACCTTGAAAATATAATTAATTCATAAAGATTTCATTATCGTTTTAACAATTTTGATATCTTTAGGACGTAGCGAACCCCGTCGTGAATAAAAAGGACCTTTCTTGTCATGGCTGCACGTCCAAAAGTGTTTCATATTATATGGTGAGTTGTTCATAGGGTGGTCACATTTGGACAGCTACTTAAAATGTATTTTAAAATGATATTGACATAATTATCATTATAACGATTTGAATATTATTGAGTGGATAGTTTTATTAAATTAAAATTTGAACTTTCAAGTTATACTGACAAGTCATAAACATTTCTTAACGTGTTTTGAGTCATATTGACTGGTATTAGAGATGAACACCTCTAATGAAAACACCTAAAATGGAGAGTTAACTAATAACGATTTCGTTATCATTATAATGATTTTGATATCTTTAATTTAAGACTATCGAGAATAAAAATTAACCTTTCATGTCATAACAGTTCGTCAAAAATGTCTAATATTATATGGTGAGCTGTTCACATGGTGGATGCATATGGACGATCACTTAAAAATTTTAAAACGTCATCGGTGTAATTTTCATTATGCCGATTTGAATATCATTGAGTGAATAGTATCATTAAATTAAAATTTAAACTTTCAAGTTATTCTGAAATGTCATAAGCATTTATTAACATGTTGTGAATTGTATTAACTAGTATTTAAAGATGAACACATATAACAAAATACCTAAAATGAATAATTAACTCATAACGATTACGTTATCGTTATAATGATTTCGATATTTTTAGAGTTAAACGAAGATTATCGTGAATAAAAAGTGACCTTTCATGTCATAACTACATATTCAAAAATTCCTCATCTTGTATGGTAGACCGTTCACAAGATGGGCATATCTAAACATCCACTTAAAATGTATTTTAAAAAGACATTGATATAGCTATCTTTATAAATATTTGAATGCCATTGAGTGAATAGTGTCATTAAATTAAAATTTAAACTTTCTAATCATGTTGGGAAGTCATAAACGTTTCTTAATGTATTATGAGTCATATTAACTAGTATTTTAGAGATAAACTCTCTAATGAAACACCTAAAATGAATACTTAATTTATAACGATTACGATATCGTTATAATGATTTCGATATCTTTAGGATTGAGTGAAAACTGTTGTGAATAAAAAATGAGCTTTCATATCATAATAGAACGTCAAAAAATGCCTAGGGTGGGCGTATATGGACAATCATTTAAAAATTTTAAAATGTCATTGATATAATTTTTGTTAAAATGATATGAATATCATTGAGTGAATAATGTCATTAAATTAAAATTTGAACTTCCAAGTTATACCGTCAAGTCATAAGTAATTATGAATGTATTGTGAGTCGTATCAACTAGTATTTAGAGATGAATGTCTCTAATCAAATAACTAAAAAGGATAATTAACTCATAACAATTTCGTTATTGCTATAACGATTTTGAAATCTTTAATATTGAACGAAGACTGTCGTGAATAAAAATGACTTTTCATGTCATAACTTCACGTCTAAAAATACCTCATATTGTATGGCGTGCCATTCACGGGGCGAGCTCATCTGGAGGACCAATTAAAATGTATGTGAAAATGACGTTTTTATAATTATCTTTATAACAATTTGAATATGATTGCGTGAATAGTGTCATTAAATTAAAATTTGAACTTCCAAGTTATACTGATAAGTCATAAGCAATTCTTAATATGTTGAGAGTCTATTGACTAGTATCTAAAAATGAACACCTCTAATCGAATACCTAAAATGGATAATTAACTTATAATAATTATGTTATTGTTATAACGATTTCGATCTTTAGAGTTGAGCAAAGACTGCCGTGAATAAAAAGTGACCTTTTATGTCACAACTGCATTTCAAAAATTCCTCATATTTATAGGGTGGTTGTACCTGAACAGACCACTTAAAATGTCTTTTAAGAAGACGTTGATATAATTATCTTTATAACAATTTGAATATTATTGAATTAATAATATAATTAAATTAAAATTTAAACTTATCAGTTATATTGACAAGTCATAAACATTTCTTAATGTGTTGTAAGTCATATTGACTAGAATTTTGGAGATGAACCCTACGACGAAACACCTAAAATGAATAGCTAACTCATAAAAATTACGTTATCGTTATAACGATTTTGATATCTTTAGAATTGAGCGAAGACTGCTGTGAATAAAAAGTGACCTATCATGTCATCATAGCATATAAAAAGATGCCGAATGTTGTATGGTAAGCCGTTTATAGGGTGGTGTATATAGACGACCAATTAAAAATTTTAAAATGTCATTAATAAAATTTTCGTTAAAACGATATGAATATCATTGAGTGAATAGTGTCATTAAGTAAAAATTTGAACTTCCAAATTATACTGTCAAGTCATAAGCACTTATGAATGTGTTGTGATTCGTACTAACTAGCATTTAGAGACGAACAAATTTAATCAGATACTTAAAATGAATAATTAACTCATAACATTTCAATATCGTTATAACGATTTCGATATCTTTAGAATTGAGCGAAGAATGCCATAACTAAAAAATGACCTTTTATGTCGCAACTACATGTTCAAAAATTCTTCATATTGCATGGTGAGCCATTCAGGGGGTGGGAGCATCTGAACAACCACTTAAAATATATTTTAAAAATTCTTCATATTCCAACGCCTTTCGCGGATCTCATTTCTAAACTCTACACAAAAAGTTATGCATGTTTCTGTCTATGCACAAAGGTGTATAAAATTAGGGAAGGCTGGCGCCCCATTAAAGTAATAACAACTATTTAAAAATAAGGGGGGGCCTCTTTCTTTCGTCCTGGGCTAAACGCCTAGGAAAAATTGGGGTGGCTGGCCGCTCCAGAAAGAAAAGGTGAAGGTGTTCGTTTGATTTTCTATTTTTTTTCCTTTCATTTATTAACCTATAATCCCTATTTATAAAATTTTCTAGCGGCTTGTTCCGCAATTTACAATTCTTTAATTTAACTACATTCTAATCCTTACAGTTTAAAAAGAATTTAACTCAAGTATATAATGTTAAAGAAAATTCTTTAATGATAAAATTCCTCGAAAATTAATATTTCAAAATTTAGAGTGTTACAGCAATTTAAGTAATTATTCAATTATTGTCAAAATAAAGATTACGTTGCTTTATTTTATTTTTAGAACTTTGCGGGATGTTACACTAGATCTACCACTGTCAGTACCATATTTCACCACGTACACGAAATTTTAAATACCATTGGTTTTATAATTGAAATGTATTATAATTGTTTGCCAAATAGTACCTTGAAGGGAAGGATGGGATGAGTCTTCCCTTATGCATTTAATTACATTGATATGGATAAAAGATTCATATTGGATAAAAGATTAAACCGTAGTTAGTCCGTTACCTGATAAGATGATAAAAAATAAAAATATTTTATCTTTGGAACTATTAATAGTAGTTAGTTCTTGAGATCGCTTAGATTGTATTGGACAAAAATGTAAGTCAATCGTAGATAATTTTATTACATTTAGAAAAGTGATTTTATGTAGTTATAAGTGGCACTTTCGATCTACTTGTTTTTTCCCAGGCAAAACTCTATTTAAATTATTCACACAGAACAAAAATAAGAATAAAGGCTTGGCACAAGCTAACTCTTAACATTTTATCTTCATGTGCAGTTTAACTTTTAACTTTTCAAAATTGATAATTCGAACCTCGAATCTCATTTTTTGACACAGTATAGCCTTTTTAACTTAAAAGAACCTTGACGACAACAACAGTAACAACAACAATAATAATAGTAATAGTAATAATAATAAGGTGTTCCACTCCTAGTCAATCCAAAAAAGAATATACATCTATTCCCAAAAAGTTTCCTTCTGAATGTCCATCTTCTCTAATTGCTCCCTCAATCCTCTTCAAATCAGTTTTTTCATTCAATCTCTCTTTTCCAATTACCTCATGTTATCATCTTTGCTTCCATTTAATTAGCAACAAGAACTTACGTTTAGATTTACCGTGGAGAAACAACTTTATAATAGAGGAGGAGTAGTAGTAGTAGTAATAATAATAAAAACTACTAACAAAATTTGGAAATGTCATATTATATCAGTTGTTCAAGCTAGAAAATTTAAATTTTAAATAGGAAAAGTTTGGTTATTGGTATCACCTTAATTTGATTGATCAACTAATTATCATACTCTACCACCATTTTGCAGTCATGAAAATCATTTAGAGCATCGACTTAATCACAAGAGTGTCATTTAGGCGGTTATACTGTCATTTTAATTAACCACTTTGACATTCCTTAATTTTAGATTTTTTTTTTTTTATATTTAAGTCCTCAAATTTTTTTCCATCATATTCTTGTGTTTAACCATTTAGTAATCACATCTTGTTTCCAGATTATCTTTAAAAATTTCGTAAAGAGAACTCACTAATGTTATAAAATTACAACCACACATTGCTCATGAATTAAATCTCATTAATAAAAATTTTTTAATAAAATTTATGTAACATTTCTGGCACCATAAGATTGGTTTATGTATCATTATTAAATGGCTGTTTCTCCTAATTTAAACCCATGTGAATTATTTTAAGAATATTTCAATCAACTAATGCAAATTTATTAATACCTAAACAAATTACAGATGTTAAATATATAGCATCTGAAACGATCTTTTCTCCCTACGTGGGAGAATTGTTATCCTCCAAAACCATGCAAGGGACAGTGGGACACGACCACCACGGTACAATATGGCTAAGATGTTAATGTGACCAGCTTTTCTAAACATAAATTCCTAATGTGACATTATGATGTCATCATTTTTACCTTAAATGATGACATGACACTATCACAATAATTTTTAAAATCGGTGCCGTTGTAACACGCAATATCTTATAATGTGGCTGCATGTATGTATTCACATAACATGCACACATCTAAGTATATGTAGACTCGGACCTAATATGAGACCAGCGAGGCGGCCGCCTCAAGGTGGATAATTCTTGAGGGACCAAAAATATGGATTTTTTTCTCGACTAACAAATAAATACACAATTGTTTAAATAATATAATTAACTAGTGGTAAAAATTTTAATTTTTAAATAACAGCATCACTGTTATTATTACTGTTAATTTTATTTTATGGAAGTTGTATATAGTCTCAACTTTCTTTCAAATTATTTGAATATAAGTTTCAAATTCTTTAAAATTAATTTTAATGACAAGAAAATATGATTTTTTTTCTTTTTTGTAACTGACTCAATAATGTAAGCCTAAAAGGGTTCAACTCATATTACAATTACATACAATATGTTTAAGAATAACAAAAGTGTAAAATAGTTCAAAAGGTTACAAAAAGTTATAGAAAATTTTCAATGAAAGTCTGTAGTAATTTTGAGAAATCTTACTAAATCTATAGAAAGTTATTTAATATTTATAAAGCAAAATTCATGAAAGTCATCATCCACTTAAAAAGAAAGTGTAGGTTATAAAAGCCTTTAAAAACTCCAAAAATAAACCCCCTATTATAATATATCTAACAAATTCAAACCAACTTTTAAAATTCACTCTCATATTTTCATTTTCATATTTTATCTTATAGTATAATATTTTCTCAACCTTTTCAAATATTTTATCATATAGAACTCATATATAAATAAGTTGGCCTATTATTTTTTTTCCTTCCTCTTGGTCAATTTATTTATTAAGGAAAAATAAAATAAAATTTGAACATGTACTGTAACATTAGGAGCCAATTTTTACATCTCGACTCAAGGCCCCAAATTTTCAAGTATAGCATGTGACATTGGGTATAGATGTTAGAAAATTTTTGTTTTAAAGAAAAAGTTAAAAATTGTAGTTTGACTTTTTGAAAAAAGTAAACAAGTGATGGTTTCAAACGTTTATAAAATGGTTGTTTATAAATTGAATTATTATAAATTGACTAGTAACATTCATTTCATTGGATTTTTTTCTTTTTTTTTTTTAAAAAGAAAGTCGAATTGGCATTTTGGTTTTTTACTTTTTCAACTCCTTGACGGGGAAGTAAACAAATGAAATGATGATAAGGGATGTGCTTGTAATAAGCCATCCGCTTATCAATGAGTTGTTAACTGTCAATAGTGGATCTAATGAGGTAATTATTGATTTTTAACAAATTATATATTAATTTTTGGAGTTCCTCTAACAGAATATTTTGGCAAATGAGTTGTGCTATTTGTTGTAAGAATACTTTTATTAAACTCACAACAATTGATAAGTATTAAGAATATATTTTCTCACGTATCATACATATTAAATGTAATATTTCTCATAGTTGTTATAACACACTATTTAATAAAATTGAGCTAATATTATATATATAATACGATATGACACTATATAACTTATATTACGTGTATCAAAACACGTTATATGTAAACTACATTGACTGTGTGGTATTTATATGTGACGCCAAAATAAGAGTACACCGTTCAATGTAAAATTTTTTATACAAAACGTATATATGCCAGTCAACTTTTCTCTGACATATTGTAATGTTGCCGCGGTTAGCGAATGGACATTCTTATTTTGTGGTTGTCTTTATCCTTTGATTTGATAGATGACGTGACTCTATATTCAATTCAATTAATGAAAAAATTTATAGCTTTTGGACAGATAGTGTTAAAATGTTGACGGCCAGATTTGCACTTATAGTTTAGAGCTTATCCTAATTCAACGCTCCAGATCATCCCACGTTCTTCAAATTTATCCTTTTACACTTGCATATCGGGTTTTCTTCCCTTCCAGATATATAAATACTTCCACTCTTATCTCATTCCATCCTTCTCTTTCTCTCTATAGTGTTCTTCTTCTTCTCTCTAAACGATACGCTCCTGCCGGTCGCATCAAACCTTTTGTTTCATCTGTGTCTGTAATATATATTTACAGAGCTGTGAGCGTTTTCTTTTAAAATGGGGAATACAAATGGAAGAGAAGGTGGTGGCGATGGGGCATCGGAAAATTCCAACCACCTGCCGACGTCGCGCGTTGGATCGGCTGATTTAATGGCGAATTCTCCTCCTCCTAACCGCCGACAATCCGGGTCTCCTCTCTTGTTTAACCCTCAGGTCCATTTTTTCTCTTCATCATGTATCTTGTGTATTTGTGTTCTTAAATTATCTTTTGTTTTGTAAATGCATGTCCAGAGTGACGGGATCGAAGAGCATGGGTTTAGATTTTTGTGAATAGCATCAGAATGCCCTCTTTATGTGAGTGCTCATTTTGTGGTGTAAATTGGAATCTTGATCAAATTAAGCCATGATATTTTATGGGAAGATGAAACATTGGTATATTTGTTGATTGCTCATGGAAAATTGGAAGTTGAAATGCAAGTTGCATTTGATTTGGAGCTTTATATATTCAACTGTATGCTTGAGGGATGTGTTGATAGCACTACCAAATGAATAATTTGTCAAAATATTCCCGATTGCTTACAATTAATTAGTCATACACATTTATAGTATTAAATATTAATCTTGCTGTTAGCAGTTCAACATACAAGCACAACTCAAGTATGGTATATGTACATTCTTATGTGATATTTAGTATTAAAAAAAGAGCCTGACTTTGAAGGTTGTGCCAGAGTGCATCTTTCTAGACTTGCCAGCCATAGAGTTTATCACTTGTCAAAGGACGATTAAATTTTGATAATTCATGTTTTGTGATTGGTGGACTGTGATGAGATATGTTTGTCTATGGAAGTATATAATGAGATGAAAATCAAATGATTAAATGTAGTATGTAAAGTTTTGAACTTGTAAAAGGAAAGGTACTTTGTATGATCCAGTTCATCCAAGCCTATGATTGTTTTAAGGCTTTCTATATTAATAATGGCTCCAACCATATGTCCAATCTCAACAATTTCTTCATTCTCTTTTCTTGTCTTTTCGGCGCAAATCTGCACTAAGATGGGTTGTCTAAGCAGCTGATATCTTCATTTTATCAGGTTCCTGTCGTTCCTTTGCAAAGGGGTGATGGCCCCCCATTTCTCAATCAATTGCGGCAGAATGAATCTCAGGGATCTGCTGATCGCCGCATCGAACAAGGTACACCTCCTTTAATTAGTTGGAGCTATGGTGGTAACAATGTGGCAGTGGAAGGATCTTGGGATAACTGGAGGACAAGGTAATTTTGTCACATTTCAGCCCAATTTTTTTGGGTGCCTCTGTCTGTCTGTATTTGAGTCTTATTATTGCCACATTTATTAGAAGTTGTGAAATATTTGCATCAGGGTATAATCCTAAAAGAACTGGTTTTAGTGTCTAAATATATATGAAGTAAGCATCTCCTCGCAGAAAGATTCTCCAAAGATCTGGTAAGGATCACTCTGTCCTCGTGGTCCTGCCATCGGGCGTATACCGTTACAAATTCATTGTGGATGGCCAAGTGAAATATTCTCCTGATCTTCCATGTGAAGCTGATCAGAAAGGCTCCATATATAATATCCTTGATGTCCATGTAAGTTAATAATTCAACTTGTGCTGCCTTATTTTACTTATTTTCTTTTAGGTGTGGGAGGCATTATAGTGGTGTCATTGCCTGGCTGATCTGTAGGAAAGATAGCCTTTTTATTTCTTGGATGTTCAACTGATTATTGCACTTAATGTTCGCTTGGTTACTATGGCATGTACTGAAGAATTGCCTTATGTAATTTCTCTTGTACCAGTTAATTAATGGTACTCAGATTGGTTAAACTGTTGACATCATATATGAAGTGCACAGTACTGAATTTGGATGCTGACGTGCCCGGTCAAAAACATACCTCGATATTCCATTGTCTCAGCAACTGTTAATCGAGAATCCAATTTCTTATTCTCAGATTTACCTTCCACGCATTCCTTTTCTGTAAGCAATTTTTGATATCCTACGTGCTGCAACCTTGTAGACAATTCTTCTAGCTTGTTATCATTTTACTTGAGATTAGTTGTTCTTTCCTATACAGTGATTCTTACTTCTTTCTGCATTTTCAAAATCTTTTTATACTCAGTAACGTGCACAGTTGATCATCCCTCTGCATGCACAAGAACACATCGAGTGAACTGTGATCAATTTGCTTTCCTTTCATGGGCCCCATGTAGTGGGTTGACGTGGATCATGCTTGGGAGAACGTTGAGTGAATAGTGATTGATTCCTATTTAGCTTACGTATGCGTTTCTGTTGTCATAAAGAGATACTCAACGCCGTATATGTGAGTTTAATGGGAAGAAATTTCTATTTGCCGCCTTTCCCGATAATGTATATTAGTTGTATTCTAATGCTTGCAATCCAGTTACAAATTTGGTAAGAGTGATAGCAATTACTTCCTAAAATACTGGTATTGTGTTCGTTGACTGCAGAACTAACTGATATCTGACTTTTTCGTTTTCCTGCTAAAGTTGGGGTTCTTGTTCTTAGTAGACTTAGAAGAAGCATTTTCTGTTTTAACAGGATTATGTTCCTGAAAACCTTGAAAGCGTGGCTGAGTTTGAAGCTCCCCAGTCACCAGAGTCCAGCTATGGTCAAACTTTCCCTGGAGATGAAGACTTTGCAAAGGATCCTGTGGCAGTTCCGCCTCAACTCCATTTAACAGTTCTCGACTCGGAAAACTCTGAAACTGCTTCTTCTTCAACACCAAAACACGTGGTGCTCAACCACCTGTTTATAGAGAAAGGGTGGTCGTCTCAGTCCATGGTTGCTCTTGGTATGACTCATAGGTTCCAGTCCAAGTATGTAACAGTTGTCCTCTATAAGCCCCTCAAGAGGTGACCTCTCACTTGATGTCTTATAAACCTTTGTTTTGACATTTCTTTTGGATTGCATTACTAATGCACTGGTCAGGAGTCGAGACTACATCGTTTAAACTTCTGTGCCATACAATGCGTCTGAATTTCAAGCATTTTTGTTTTGTGTATATTCAATTGCGTTTATACATTTTTGATGGAACTCAGGTTTCAACAAGATATGCTCTTTGTCTAGACCCCATTATTGGGTAGAACTGGAGAGTACGATAGACAATATTCTAGCTTCCAAATTGGTAGGTAGGTAGGTGAAATCCTCGTCAATATAACATTAATTTTCATTCTTGCTCACACAGCTGGATGAGAAATTTACAACTGAGTTTTTCGAGGTTGTATCTCAAAAGTTATTGCAATAGAGATCCCTGAAATACTGCTATAAGACTAGCATTGCACACTTTGGTTTTGATATCTTATTTGATAGACTGAAGAAAACTCCAGTGGCCTTCTGAACTTGTTGAAAGAAGAAAAAATTGCTGATTCTACAGCATTAAACACTCTTTGATCTTCTTGCTGCCGCTCTTTCCAGGCTTCGGTTTACTCTTCTCCCGTCTCTTTGTTTCGATCCTTTGCCTTCGCTTCCTGCATTTCCAAATATTTTCACATGTTAGTTTATAATATTTGGAATCAGCATGTGTTTTTCACCTGTGATGCACAACAAATAGTGGAAATGAGTATTGGGTATGGCATAAGGAGCCAAGAAACATTACTTCGGACTCGATGTTTATTAAAATTGTTAAAGAAAATTTAAAAATTAAATTATTATTATCTTCCTCGAAAAATGTTATGTTTAATGAAGAGTACGTACCTTAATAATATCCTCAAAAAGATTTGCAGTGGCACTCAACATAAACTTGATGAGTACTCAAGTGCCTTTACCTTGCACGATTCGACGATTTTATATATCACTATAATTTAATTAGAAGTTCTGTTACATAAATGTTGCCATCATCATGTAACATTATTCTCTCGTTTCAGTGTGAGTAACGTTATTCATATAGAATGCAGGTTTATCTCTAACTTAGTATCACTACGTTAAGCGCTGAGTAAAAATGTATAAATGGAGGGAGATATTCATTTATTTAATGACTAGAGAAATGACAATTAGACTTAAAAAGATATTATTCTCTGGTACAAAGCCGAGGTGCCTAACTGAAGATTCGCACAACTATGAGCCGTGACAAGGGATCAGAATGCTAATCGAATTGAAAGGATATGGAATCAAATATTAAACTAGACGGAGAATCTGACGTGTCAAAAATATGGAATAGGACGTGTTAAAAGTGTTAAGCGCTTCAAAAATTTTTGATCTTGACAATCATTGCATTTCAAAATAATAATAAACAAATAAATAAATGACAAACAGGCTCATTGGATGAAATTCAAGGAATTTGCGTAAAAGCTCGTCTCAGACACAGCGAATAGGCCAGTTTTAATCACGGACTATATATCTGACAAGATTATCTAGTTAAATGTATACTTAACGGATAATAATTAGACCATTCATATGAGTCACAACTCACGTGATTCACATGTAAGTTGTTTAATTATCACTTGCCATGTGTACGTCTATCAAGATAAACCCGTCAGACATCTACCGAGTGATCAATTTTGGCATACATACACCAATAGGTATAAGTATAATTATCAATTTAAGCATGGTTTGAACAAGTAGTGTAATTAATTAAGTTATCGTGTTCCGAACAAGCCTCCCATTTGAAGTACACGTCCCTCCTATTTCTCTTCCTTTTCCCTATTACTCCTTTGTGTGTGTGTGTATTCTCAAGTGTTCTAAACAAAATGTTTAGTAGCAGCTTAAAAATTTTGATCTTATTATCTTATTGTCACAAATATCCAAGGTGGCATTATCTGAATCATCATTGTTTGAAAAAAAAAAGATTTCTGTTGTGTTTATTAAAGACAGTTCTGTTCACCTATTTAGAGTGACAAGGTGGTAAAACACTCACCAGTAAAGGACCCAAGGCTTGGCTACAAAGTTTTTGGGTTTCAAATTTTGCTGAGAGTGTCAGCTTACTGCCATTGGTGAACACATTAACAACTGTTCAGAATAAACAGGTGATCATATCTATTGTATATCTTTCAGTTAAATAAGAAGCATGGGTCCAAAGTTTACATTAACCTTGGACATAACAAATATGAGCACAGGCAGAAAGAAAGCACACATGGATATAATATAATTCACAAATAAGAATGTTAGCGATGTTTATAACCCTAGAAGGAAGAACTCGAAAAATTTTGTATTTCATAAATTAGAGATAGGTGAGGTGGATATAAGTTCAAAAGGGATGCTTTCACCGCGACATGTATTGTTAGTGACCCCACAATACCTTGTAAAGAAAGGATATTATATCTTGATCAAAACATTTGTATACATATAAAGAATGTTTAGACCTATATACCCCCTCCCCCAACCCCCCAAAAGGATCAACTAAAAGATTAGAATAATGTTTTTAAGTCTTACCTAGGTGCGTTGGTTCGGGTGAGGATTTTGTTTATGTATAGGTGGCTATATGAGTAAAATTGGTGCAGTCTTCTGCAAGTTTGTCATCCAAACTTAGCTACCGAGAGAATGAACAAAGCCATCTTTTCCAATTACGCCGTCCTCCTGGGGTCTTTTTCCATTTGTATTTGTGACTAGATATCGAGTAGTGATCCCAACCTTTTCTCCTTCTGTATGAGAAAAGAAAAATCCCAAAAAGAAAAACATTAGAAATTTTACCCCTCTTTCCAGATGCTGATATTTCCCAATTCCTACAGTGACTCAGTGATGACAGATCCGAGCATAATGTATGTGCCGTATCTCCCTAACTATAACCTAAGTATAAAGCACAAACAGTTGAAAATAGGCTCAAAGAGGTAGGGGTGACAAGAAGAAAGAAAAAATCCCCAGGTCCAAGCTTAAGTACATTGGGTCCTGCAAAAAGAATCCGCTTAGCATGAATTAACAGCCTATTTCTGATTCCTATTCTTGATACTCTTCTAGACATACTATATTATGGCGGAATAATTGGAGCAGAGATACATGTTAAATGCCCTAGGTCCACCATTATATCTTATCTTCACGAAAAGAACCAGATGCTAAGACCAGAAATCCTGAGGCCATCTGTGACATGGAATTTGCCATGGGAAAATTTGGTGCACTCATGACCCACCTAAAGTAAAAGTACCATACACACATTTACACACAACCCTGAACAAGACAAGCCTGTGCAGAAATCATCTGGTCGAAATGTTGGAATCCCTTTTACCTGTCTTCCACACACTTCCTTCAACTTCATCACATACTTTACCAGCTCAGAAGAATCAAAATACCACTAAAAGAGAAGTGTCCACAGGAAGGTCTGTTCATATGTTCTCCCAGATTTCAACATCCCTTAACAAGGAAAATATTTTAAATAACATTTTCCTGAGCAAAAACTGAGGAAGAATCTTATTATGAAAAGTATGTGAACATTGTTGATAATCCATTTTATGTCAGTAAGGGCATCATTTAGAGTAGCTAACCTCTGTGTGTCAAACCCACAAAATCTGAACACACAGAGTGCAGGTCCACTCGTATCAGCAAATGTTCTCTAAATCCCCAGACTCCATTAAATCAACATAAGACGCGATGAACTGATTAAAGATCTCAAAGAATATGGATGCAACCAAGAAATACAGCACGCCTGAATGGATCTGAACAAAAATAAGTACGCAGATGATCTGGTACTGAATTCATGAACCATACTTTAAATATTGGAATTTAGGAATCCGGGTGATGTGTATCCAAACATCAGATCAAAAGCAAATAAAAGGAGAAATTAACAGACAGATCGGAAGAGCGTCGTGTAGACATTGGAATAACAACAAAACTTGGTCACTGACAAGGAAGTAAGTTAAAGTTCTGCCAAAGAAACTTGAATTACTTAATAATCCAAAATATCCAAACAAGAGACGGAGCAAACAAGCATAAGACTCAAGAATAGCACTTAAAATAATGCAAACAGGAAAACAGGTAAGCACCCAGAAGCAGAAGAGCACATCCTAATCAGAAATAGAAATCTCAAAGTTAAATTTCCCCGTTTCCACTTTTGCGTCTATCTTAATGCTTTAAAAGATCTAGTTTTGGGTGTTTCAGTTCTCACTTGGCCATCATGACCTTGACGAACTCATCATAGTTGATTTGCCCATCACCATCCACATCAGCTTCACGGATCATTTCGTCAACCTCCTCATCGGTGAGCTTTTCCCCAAGATTTGTCATGACATGTCGAAGTTCAGCAGCAGAGATAAAACCATTCTGATCCTTGTCAAAAACCCGAAAAGCTTCCTTGAGCTCCTCCTCAGAATCAGTGTCCTTCATTTTCCGGGCCATCAAGTTAAGAAACTCTGGGAAATCAATTGTGCCGTTTCCATCGGCATCAACCTCATTGATCATATCCTGAAGCTCAGCCTCAGTTGGATTCTGTCCCAAAGAGCGCATCACAGTCCCAAGTTCCTTGGTAGTGATGCAGCCTGCAGCAGTGTGGAAAAGTAATTATAGCGGTAAATGCCAATAACTGAAGCTAAGTTGGGAAAGGCCGCATAAGTTTCTTTAACGGAAAGAAACGCCAATTACTTATGAAAGTAAGACATTCTGTGCTTAGTGTGAGGGAAAAAATACTCGTAGAAAATAAACATGAATCAGAAAGTCAATACATTAGTAGGTGTTGAGCATGCTGGTGAATTAGACTCTTGGGCAATTGAAATTAACAGATAGCCAGACGTTATAAACCCAGCAATAATATAATTGGCATTCATAACTCCTCTGTGTCAAACTAAGATCAATGCATTGAAGAAGACATGGTACTTCACAAAAAAGTAGTTGCACAGGCAAGATAAAAGTACAATCCTTGACTTACAAGCACAGAGATATCATTCCCAGTGAACTGTAACCTTGCTAAGAAGGTTACATTACTGAATCACATAAAGATTACCAGATAGATAAATTTCCACTGTTTTCTGTTACATGACAAACAAAGAAATCCACCCATATTTCTAATGCAAAATCAACAGTCTACTATATTATAGTCATAAAGCCACAGAATCTAGCATAAACATAAACACAGGAGTTCCAACGAGCATGAGCAACTCTACCAAAGACATCCATTATATATCAAACCCCAATCACAAAACTACTGACATTTTCTCCAAACACATTTTATGGTGAGCTACAATCATGATACAACATGAAGAATAACGAGCTTTTTAGCCACGCTAACTGGCTATAATTCCACCAATCAGTCCAAACACAAGGGTACACATTGAAATACATAAATACAAAACCCAATAATTGCACAATCTTGTTAAGGAAAATTCACTAACAGGGGAAAAAAACAAACAAACATCCATGAAGATGGCCCGCAATGAACACAAATAATTAATAAATACCATAGCTAGGCCATACATATTTCCCCCAGAAAAAACTAACAAAGAAACACTACAGGAAACACAGAAAAAGCCTGAAAGATCTAACTTCAAACCCCAAAAACAATAATATCGACCGAAAACTAGAGAAACCCAGAAACAAAATGAATAAGCAGATCTGAACACCATATCAAAACATCACCCATGCCAAACACATATGCATAAATACTAACATGTATGCATTTATAATCTAATGATATTCCGTTAATGAGCTTCTTCTTACCATCACCATCCTTGTCAAATAGGGAAAACGCTTCCTTGAATTCTGAGATCTGATCGTCGGTCAGCTGATCCGCCATTCTTCTCCTTGCCTTTGTTAACTAACGATATATTTTTTTTTCCCCAATAAATTTCTAGGAAGTGAGAAGGGTTTGCTTCAATTCAATTGAGAAAAATGGGGAGATTGGGTGCAATTATATAACATTCTGAGAGACAGTCGTCAGAGAGAGAGAGAGGAAGAATCAGGTGCCTTCCAACCTTTATCTTTCCCCTTTCATTTTACATTTTTTTTAAATGTGCTTTTTTCCTTTTTTCATTTATATTAAAATTACTATTCATTTATTATTATTATTAGAATAATTTCTTATCTTTTTGTTGAAAATATAATTACAAATTGTTTTGTAGTAATATATGAGCATATAGCAATAAGCCTTATTGAAACAAAACGTAAATAAATCAACAACACAAACCTCACACTATAAATTACAATTAAATCATTTCTTATCTTCAATTCTGCTACTTATTACTTTTTTTTTTTAATTCTAGAGAGATATGAAAAAAAAATATTAATAGGTGACACTCTTAAGTGTCACACTTATATTACATAATGAAAAAGTGGTCATGTGATCATCACTCAATGAATATGTGCTACCTAAGAATGTCACCTATTAATGTCATTTTTACATGTCTCCCCAAAATTCTTTTTTTTTTTTTTTTTTGTGTGGGAGGAATACTAAATAAAGAAATAATTTGTGAAGATCTCTAGATGTAAACTGATAGACAGTCCTCTGTTTCTTTTTATACAAGTTAAAGAAAACCTTCCTCACCGTGAAGTATTCTTTCTATTATAAACTTGGAAAATTCTTTTCTTACATGTTAATCAATTTAGGAATGTGCATTGCCTCATCTCTTCTTGCTTTTGTCTTTCCTCACCTAAGATTCCATTTCAAGGGTTATATTCATCACCTTTTTTTTCTCTTAAATAATTTAAATAATTATACATAAGAATTTGTCAATTGGTGGTTGGGCTCCAAACTCGGAACCCGACCTATTTCTATAGCCAGACCACATATTGTTATGTTTCAATTTATATTTGAGTTATCTGGTATCTAAAGTGCAGTTCATGGAAATTTTACTTTCGGTGTTGGAAATTCGAAGCATATTGATTCCTATGCATACACATCTATGATAACATAATGTACGTACTATATATTTCAAGTTGAACAAATTTTCTAAGGAGATTAATTAGACTCCAACAATAGAGTCTGGTCACTCACGTGGCGGTCATCTAACAAAAGTAGAGTGATGGCCGCCAAGTGAGTGATCATGTTCTATTTTTGGAGTCTAATTAAATTTCTTAGAAGAACTACAAGTTGAAAGTGTCATTAGAATCCGGGAGAATAATTGTGCAAGTTGAGTGAGAGAGAAACCAGAACAATTGTACCATTCCCATCTGGTTATTTTTGTTTTTAGTTTAGAAAGCCCTCTATCGATCGATTATAAAGAGATAGAAATCTTTTCTTTTTTTCTTTTTTCTTTCCTTTTGTGTAAGTAGGTTTTGGATAGATATATTGGTATCAAATATGGACGCAAGCGAACCATATTATTTCGAACAAAATCGAATGAATTAGGATCCAAAAAAATGCAGTGATTTGGAGTTATAAAACTTCAAAAAATTGCAATTTCAGACACATGTGGAAATGAATAGTGATTTCGTTAATCGTTATCTTGCTTGGATACAAGTTTGCAATTTAATAGGCGGTTTCTTAGTGAAAATTAAGGTGATGCGTATTTTCCATGAATGTGTGAACACGGTCTTGATTGATCTCTAAGGAAATGATAATTAAAATTGAAGGCCGTTTAATGTTTATACTCACTGTCCCATGAAAATAATTCAGTATACTATTTTCGTATGTCCTACAAATATAGCCTACTTATTATATTGAATATATTTTTAATTTTTCATTTTCATATATGCCCTTAATTAATATATTTATTGTTACTCTACATCAACTACCTACTTATGTTTTGAAAGTATTTTCAAATAATTAATAAGATACAAGGATATATATATATATAACGAAACTTCTCAAAAACCTCCCACCCCGCGGGACGTGTATGGATTTCATATAAGTCATATGTATTTTAAATATACGTAGTGTACATCTACACATACCACGTGAGGTGGGAGGTTATGTTACAAAACCTCTGGAAAGAGACTCATATATGTAAATATATCTAAGCTACAAGCACATCACGCTTATAGCTTAGATGTGTGTCGTGTGTTACACGCATTCATAATAACATGCACGAGTAGATAAAATAAAATTATTGATATAAATACAGATAAAATTTAATTTTTTTTAAAAAAAATAAATTGACCATTATTTCTTAATATGTGCTAAACTAATTATTCTCTTCCTCATACGAAGCGAGTAAACAACACAAAATTTTTATTTTACCTGCACGCAGACTTACTATTGTGTCTGTGTACGCATATGTTGCGTCCTTTCAGGTCACAGTCACCCACACCTTCACATATCTATATATTAATAAAATGAGAGGTGCTGTGGTACAGTTTGACTGTAATTTTCCCGCTCAAAATGCTTCAAGTGGGGCTTTTTTGTCATTTTGATTGTTTGTGGTAACCAATGCGGTAACTTTGATGTTTATCCCTTCTACTTTTTGGTTTTTAATTTGTTGTCCTTATTTGAATATTCTCTTTGCCCCCTCTCCCCCTCTCTCTTTCTCTCACAGTCATCAACCGTCATGCCACTAACGAAATTAATAATGAAGAGTCTTCATTCGATTTTGTTCTTTCAGTTCGTTTTTACTTTATATATATACACATATTAATAATTATTAATTTCATTATATGTTATGAAACGGTGAGTTATTCATATTTATTATTTGAGATTAATTAATCTTTTTTTGTTATGATGTATATGATTTTATAGTTTACATCATCTGTGACGATCTAATATATTTGTAAAAAATAAAAAAATATGTATGTTACTACGAAATATCATTGAGCTAATAAAAAAATATATATGTAGTCCCTCTTTCGTATTGTATCATAGGGTAAATAAATTTATTTGTTTTAATGATGCCATTTAATAGTAAAAATGATCTTACACTATATGTTTATATGGTATATGTTACTACCATGTGGTCATATGGAATATACTGAGACATACCACATGGTTGTGATTTCTCATATATCGTATTTCGATGCACGTTACATGGTTATATATAACCATATAATAGTAGATTGGGTTAATTGTTTTCAATTACTGTACATTATAATTATTGTAAGATGATGTCAACAGAAATAAAAATTTATTTTTACTTATTATTTATCATAATTTATTAAAACTAAATATTAATATTTACGTAGATACTTTAATAAGATGTCTAATCATGTAACGCATGGATGAAAATCTAGTGAAATCTAACATGAATGGGTGTCACATACTTGTGCATGTACAATGACCAACCCACTCACGTGGCAGGCACAATAACCAACGTGTATGCTGGTAAAATAAATTTTAAGCGGCGGCAAATATGTCACCCGTGGCGGATTGTGTTTGATAAAAGATGGTAGTGTAATAATAATATCACTGAAAATAAAAATATCCCTTCAAAAAAAACTAAAAATAAAAATAAATTTAAACAATAATTTGAACAACCAAATTCGATCAACTGACTGAAATGTGGTGTTGAAACGGGTAACCTTCAATAATTGGGCCTTTGATAGAGAACATACGGTAAGGACCCACTTAAATGTCACACTTTTTATATTACTTTTATTAAATTAAATTAATTAATTCCATTTGATGAATAATTAATTTTGTAAAAAGCCCCGTTATATTTTAATAAATTATTATGTAATAAAGTATGTGGAAAATTTTCAAAAACCCCGTGTCGCGAATATAGATTCATGTCACAGGTATTTATGCACATCACACGAGGGTGAGAAGTTTACCCTCATTTGAACGGGGGGGGGGGGGGGGGGGGGGGGGGGGGGGGGGGGGG
>CAVNYN010272714.1:0-21215 GCA_963692815.1 Nyctanthes arbor-tristis | reverse complement strand
CGCTAACAGATGAGTGGGGAAACGCTCGCCCTCTATTTAGCTGTCTCGTTGTCATCTGTCAGCGCGGTTTTGGTCTGGGCAAAAGGAACTAACCAACTCCCTGTCTACTATATGAGTCAAGCCCTACATGATGCCGAGCTAAGGTATTCTCCTATGAGAAAACTAGCATATGCCCTCGTGTTAGCCTCTAAAAATCTCCGCCCTTATTTCCTTGAGCATACAATTGACATGTTGAACAATACTCCCTTACGGCAAGTAATTCAAAAGCTCGACCTATCAGGTTGCTTAGTCAAATGGTCCATAGAGGTCATCCAACACAACATACATTCTAAGCCAAGAATGGCCATCAAAGGACAAGTGCTGGCTGACTTCATTGCTAAGCTCACACCTCAAGAGTGCAGCTCCAGAGACTCAGAGATACTACCC
The DNA here is from genome assembly GCA_963692815.1 of Nyctanthes arbor-tristis. Taxonomy (NCBI): domain Eukaryota; kingdom Viridiplantae; phylum Streptophyta; class Magnoliopsida; order Lamiales; family Oleaceae; genus Nyctanthes; species Nyctanthes arbor-tristis. The sequence goes on along the minus strand of CAVNYN010272714.1, from coordinate 20,789 downwards.
TGGGAGTTATATGTTGATGGATCCTCCAGCAGCCATGCCTCCAGGGCTTAAATCATCTTGGTCAGCCCGTCTGGGCACTATCATTGTCAAGTGATCAGATTCGCTTTCAATGCACCAACAATAAGTTCGAGTATGAAGCGGTCTTGGCAGGGATTAGCATGGCGAAATCCATGGGCATCAAGAGCTTGTTGGTGAAAAGTGACTCTCAACTTGTTGTGAACCAGAAAAGCTGAGCGTACAAAGTACGAGGTAAAAATCTCATAAAGTATCAGGACAAATTAGTTGAGGAGCTGCAAGGTTTTGACCATTTTGAATTATGATAATTCTGTGGGCTGAAAATAGCCACGCCGATGCATTGGCTAAATTCCCGATAAGCAAGGAGGTAGGAGAACTAAGCAGCGTCCCAATCGGGGAGCTCGCCCACTCGTTAATCGATAAAGAGGGCATCACAACAGTGGCAATCAACCCTAAAGTAACAGAATAGATCCTATCATCTAACTCTTGAGCGAGGGAGTAGCCCCCAAGGTGTGGAGGCCATAAAGCATAGGCATTAGCCCGCCAAATTCTCGTTTATCGATGGAAACCTATATATAAGAGGAGTTTCACCAGACTACTACTCAGATGCCTCTCCTCAGCTGAGGCATGAGCTATCCCAGAAGTACACAGATCGGAATGCGGTAATCACTTAGGTGGACAATCCCTTGTGCACAAAATATTAAGGTAAAGATATTTCTAGCCAAGAGTAAAGAAAGATGCTATCGACTTTGCCAAAGCATACAACAAGTGCCAAAGATTTGCCCCCAGTGAGAAGCCTTAGGAAGAGCTGATCTCGGTGATAGGAGCATAGCCTTTTGCCAAGTGGGGAGTAGACCGCATTGGCCCACTCCAAAAAGGAAAAGGTGGAACTCAATTCGCCATTGTAGCCGTTGACTACTTGACAAAGTGGGTGGAAGCTGAAGCCTAACCACCATTTCAGAGCAGAAAATGACAAGCTTCATTTGGAAATCAATCATTTGCAGGTTTGGAGTGCCAAATGCCATAGTTATAGGCAATGGCAAACAATTCGACAATTCTAACTTCAGGGCGTTTTATGAAAATCTAGGAGTAAAGAACTTCTACTTCACTCCTCACCATCCACAACACAAAGGACAGGTCGAGGCTGTCAATAAAATAATCAAGCAAACTTTGAAAAGACGGATAGAAGCCCTGAAAAGGGGTTGGGTTGAGGAGCTGCCTGCTGTTTTATGGTCCTGTCGAACGACTTATCGAACTTCAACAGGGAAGACTTTCTTCTCCCTCACATACGGAACCGAAGCCATGATTCTAGTTCACTTAGAAGTTCTAACTCTCAGGGTAATATACTTCAATGAAGAAAGCAACAACGAACTCTTTCCCAACGAGCTCGACCTTGTTGCTGAAAAACAAGAGCTGGTAGAAATAAGAAATGCAGCATATAAGTAGAAGTGTGCTAGGTTCTTCAATGCTAAAGTCAGGGTATAAAGGTTCGAGGTACGGGACCTGGTCCTCTGAAAATATCCTCTCAACCAAAGAACCAACCTCAGGGACTTTCGGCCCAACATGGGAAGGACCATACCAAATTAGGCGAGTCCTGTTAAAAGGATCCTACGAGCTCGAAGACATGCATGGAACAGAGTTGATGCACCCCTGGAACGCGGAGCACTTGAAAAGATACTATCAGTAACTGGGTATCAGTTCTAAATTTTATTTTGTGTGTCAATTCTAAGTTTTTGCAGCACAATTGTCAGGTCATGGCTAGCAAAATTAATATGCCCACGCGAGCTCACAATTTCCAACCCATGATTTGATGACCTAACAGTTGTTGATATTTTGAATTAGAAATATTGAATTAAAATTTATTGATTTGGGTATCTGCTTTAATGCGCGCTGGCACGAGACAATCCTAGAACGACTAAGTAAAAGGTTACGCGACCAAAGCCGGAACGAGCTTCCAGCTTGCGGCCTAACACTTGTCTAAAAAGATTGTCCTAATAAAAGTAAAAGGTTATGCAACCAAGGTCAGAATGAGCTTCCAGCATGTGGCCTAACACTTAAAAAAGATGTCTTAATAAAAGTAAAAAGGTTACGCGACCAAGGTCGGAACGAGCTTCTAGCCTATGGCTTGACACTTAAAAAGGATATCTTAATAAAAGTAAAAGGCTACACGCCCAGGGTCTGGACGAGCTCCCAACCTATGACCTACCACTTGTTTAAAATTTAGACAACTTATACAGAACTACGCTACAAGTACCTGAACGAGCTTTTTTTTATCGTTCTAGTACTTGTTCCAATTCGTTTATTTCTCGTTCCAGCAGGCCCTACTGAGAACGAGCTTCTCACTAAACCATTACAAATGACAACGAAGTTATTTAAATAAATGCAAATAACAATCTAACAGTCAGTCGTTTCATTCACGAGATTCAATTCAAGAGGACAAAAGCAATGAAAGTATAAGGACCTTGAATTTAATTCTCAGGAGTTTGCACTAGCACCTCTCCTTCCCCTCCTATAAGAGCTGGGACCGCGGCCTCTTCTTCCTCATCGGAGCTCACACAGGTGTAGTCTTGTTTCAACTTGGTGACCTGCTCCTTAAGGAAAGCTAAGTCATATTTAGGCCGTGCCTTCAGAGTCTCGCCAAACATTTCCTTAGCTGTCTCATAGTAGATAACGGGGGTGCCAACCTTGTATTCATCCAAGCTCTTATACTTAGCCACAGCCTCCTTGCAGCCAATCAGCTCATTGGAAGATGCCTGACTCTCTGTCTCTTTCAAGGCCCACTTGTAGCTTCAAATTTCTGTCATGAGCCAGGTCTCCAGCTCCTTAAACTTCTTTTCCCAGGAAGCAACCTCATCCTTTAGGTCGGCGGCTTTCCCTCTCGACACATGAAGCTCCTGCTCTTTTTCTTTTGGTGCCAGCTCCGTCTCCTTCTTGGCCCTAGCGGCTTCACTTGCTTAGTCTAAGAGCTTCTTCTTCTCTTCGAGGAAGTGGCATAGGGATGACATTGCGTGCATGTCTAAAGTATCAGAGCAAGCTCGCATAACTGCACTGGAAGAGGAACGCGAAAACCAACCTACAATATCTTCGTGTTCACTGCCACGTACCACCTTGGTGGGTAATGGGCTCGTTCTCCCTCATAGGGAACCCAAAGAGTGACGCGATCTGTTTGCCGCAGCGTATACAAATCTTTCTCCTTTATCATGGAGGGATGATGTTTGCATACCCACGACAAGTCATTTTCAAGAACTATCACTGCCGGAGGCCGCCCACTAGTGCTGGCCTCCGCCTTACTGTCCTCTTCCCCTTCTTCACTCTCTTTCTCAGTCCATTCAAATTGGACCTCCTGCTCCGACTGCTGTTCCAGTGCTGTGCTATCCCTACTAGAGGACCACTCTATGTCTACCCTAACCTCTTCCTCTCCCCATCGAGAATTACTGTTATGCTCCATCTCATTCTCAAATTTTTTGGCAGACAAAAAATACTCTCTAAAAAATGAAGAGATTGTTAGCTTTCTAGCGTGGTGGACACAGAGCCTAGAAACCGTTGAGAAAGTTTGACTTTTAAAATAAGTTTAGAGAATATGGAAGGGGGTTTACTAAAAAAATTAGTTGCAGAAAGGTGCAAAGGTGAAGAAAGGGGATGAGAGAAAGAAAATGGGATATAAATAAAAGTGGAGAAGGAGAAGAGGTGGCCACCGCTTATTATATCTGGAAGAAAGAAGGCGCCAATCAAATTAATGATTGTCGCTTGTAGTTCCTAGAAACATGCCATTCCACTGGAAAGCTGATGCATGGCAGAATGGGCTAAGCCAGGAGTTTTGAATTTTGAAAAAGTCACTTTCGTTGGGGCAAAAGGTTAAAAAAAATGGCTACTAGACTTTCAAGACCGCTAACCCTGTAACCTAGAAACAACGACCTTGAGGGGGTATTTTGTGTTCGCTAAACCAGTGGTCAACACACAATCAACAACACACAATCAACAGTCAACAGGGGTCAATGAGGATGCAATCTTTAAAAGCAGGCTAATGCGCCTCCTCAAACCCAAGTGACCTAGCGACCTAATTAACTCAAGTCCAGAAAGAAACACTAAAGTGACCTAACGACCTGGTCCTGAAACGGTTGGGCGACCTGCGAGGCCGCCAGGTTGCTCTAGCCCCAAGGAAGCGAGATCCGGATCTGGGATGATGCCAGCTAAGCCACAATTCACAGACCCACGTGCGGAGCCTCACCATTGGTAGTTGACAGACTTCAACATTAAAGTAATAGGCGGTGTGTATCTGCCCCATGCAAAATTAGGACAACCATTAGTAAAAAAGTGAAGGCTAATCTCAGTGGATTTGACCCCTACGTCATCCATAGAGATGTATATATATATTTTAGGATTCAACTAGTTCTGAGTATGAAATAATTTTTAGTTTTTTCTTTTGTTTATTCTATTCAATTACACATATAGGAAGGAGAAAAGGAATTGACATTGACAGTGTAAAAAAGGTAAGATAGCCTCTATGGCTTTGAAGAACCAAAATACTCCTAAATGCTATAAAGTGGGAAAAAAGGGCAAAGTGATCATACGGCAGAAAGGGGGAAATAAACCTGAGGTAAAAGTAGATAAATTGGTAAGAGAATATTAGGGTAAGAAAAGAGTGACATTAATTATTATTATTGCAGAGAAAAGAGCAAATATGCCAATTTGGTAATTGCAAAAATTGCATAGGTTCAAGGCTACTTGACAGTGACCTTCAAAGGTCACAGTTACTGAAAGCATAATTAGAAACCTATATATCAAATAATAGGAGGCATATTATCACTATCACTATCATTATTATATATAAAAAGTGTGGACATTGGAAATTTTATTTTATTAAATTCCTTATTTATCCTTCATTCTTTAATTAAAAGGAAAAAAAAACTCTTCATTCATTTATTACTTATAAGGGAGAAAGTATTATAATTTTATATTATTGTAGTTGTCAAAAGGTATACAATATAGATGTCAAATTGAAGATTTCAATTCAAAATAATATGAGTTAACTTTCAAGAATTAATATAAAAGTTAACAATTGGTATTGACGTAGGTACTATGAAGATCATGACAGAAGGATAGGAAACAAACTGAAGATAAAAACGGATAAATAAATCAAAGTAGATCAAGGTGAGAAAAAAAAGAGACTAAATGAAAAAGAAAAGAGCACATATGTAGATGTGACAATTGCAAGAATTTCATATGTTTTAAGGCTGCTTGGAAACTACTTTGAAATGTCACAATTGCTAAAAGTTTAGCTCAAAAATTATAAATTGAGAGCGTAATGGAAGGAATATAAAATTGATCACCCGTCAGATGTCTGACAGGATTATCCCATTATATGTGTACATCGTGGGTGATCATTGGACAACCCACATGTGAGTTATTCCAGTGGGTTGTCCTATACATTAATTGACAAATTATCACCTACCAAGTTTGCATTTGGAGAGATAATCCTACTAGACGTCTGGTGGGTGATCAAAATTGGGAAGGAATATCGTTTATTTTAAAATCTAAAGATTATATAAAATTAAGAGACATTTTTTTTTGGCATTAGCAGTAAAACCATTAGTTACATCGATTGATAGGGTAGGAATAAGCCAATCAGGAGCACTAATGAAATTACACATTGTGGTACATAAGAGAGCTCTCTTGGCTAAAATATGTGCAGCCATATTAGCTCGTCTTCTGATAAATCTTACTTCAAATTGATCTCAATGTTGTAACAATTGTTTGCACTCATGAATGATCAAACCAAATTCTAAGTTGTCTTCCTCTTTGGCTTGTAACCTGTGTACAACTCACTTAACATCTGTCTCAATAATAGTCGTTTAAATCCCCAAGCTAATCAACCATTGAATAGCACTCCTTAGCCCCAACACATCTGCCTCCTTAGCTAGAAAATCCCCTTCAATCGGTACTAATCGGCATTCCACAAACTCTCCAGTAGAATCACGTAAAACCATTTCCAACCCGGTATTTAGTTCCTCTCTTTTCTTGGCTACATCAATATTACACTTAGTAAATGTTCGTTAAAATATGTGTGTGAAATCCATAAGTGTACGGGTCAAACAAGTAATAAAGTAGATTTTGAGTCTGGGTTGTCGTCCCACGAGGAAAGATTTTAAGTATCGAATACTCAACTCACGCTCTAGTTGAAATAATTGAAGTTTAGAATTGTTTAAAAGAATAAATAACAAATAAATAAAGATGAAATCAAAATAAATAATTAAGAACAAGCAAGATGATTTTAAAAGTTTTCTTCAAGATACGTGTGAACTTGGGACTCACAACTTCACCACCATTGATCCCCTAGCTATCCGTTCAATGATTCAACAAAAACCAATCTTAGCTAACGATCGAATATCACATAATTAACCAATTACTCATCTCGAAGCTAGTTAATCGTACTTAATTAGACCTCCTCACCTATCTCTAAGTGAGTGCGTTATTAACCCTCTTAAGTACATTAATAACAAGAAACTCATGCAAATATCCCCGAAATTCAATTTACATGACCGTACTAACTATAAGTAAAATATCTTTGTCTTGTCTAAATTAATGCCCTTTATCGCCTAGTATAATTCATGCATTCCTCTCTCGAGTTCAAAATAAATCAATAAACATCCAACCATCCGCACACCAAATAAGTGAAAGCCATATAAAACAACGGTAAAGAATTAACTAGAAACCAATTTGTAGGCATTAGATCAACAAACTAGCAACTAGGATTCACAATGAGGCTACATCGCTTGTCCCAAGAAAAGATGTTTAGCTAGTCATGAAATTGATAAAATTAATCACACAAGAGCAAGAATACATAACTGGGTTTTGATGAATAAAGCTGGAGAAAAAGATTATTGCACCAATACTCTTCAATCTCAAACTTCTCTTCAAAAACCGAATCCAAACTTCAATAATAATCTCAAAGAAACTAAGTAATTGATTTATATGTCAATATACCTCAAAACTAGGCTTGACCTCTATATATAAGGTCCAAGAAAACCTAAGAAAAGAATAAAATTTGTGTACTATAAAAAGAATTCTAAAAAAGGAAAAATAGAAAAATTCGCGCAAAACAAACCATACGGCCGCACGAGGGATCCATGCAGCCGCATGGGTCTTTGAAATTCTTTCTTACTCTCTGAAATAGGCCACAGGGGGTCGCATGCGACAGACCCATGTAGCCACACATTCTGAACATTCTCTGTTTTCGGCAGCACAGGACCGCATAGCCAAGCCATGCGGCAGCATGACTTCATCAACTTTTTCTTTTTGTGCCTTCAATTTTCTGCCACACTCTTTTTGGTTCCCAAACTTCATAATTCGTGCAAGGTTGATCCAAACTCGTCCCTCTTGACTTCCTCTTGGATTTTAACCTACAATTTACCAAATAAAATGTAAATGCGAAATTTTAAACACAATATTACATAATTAAATATACATAAAGAGGGATTAAACATCACAAATAAATGCCTATCAGTATACCCAAGTGGCGGCATAGACTAGGCTTCCAAATTTGATGATTGTAAAGGAATTGGTTCTATATTCCTCCTAGCTTCCAACCAATCCAGTAAGTAGCCATCCCTCTATGCACCGTCTGTCTCGAAGCAATAACTTGGTCCCTCCACAATTTTTCATTCCTTGCCCTCCAAATACTCCATACAATAGCACAGGCTAGATTAATATCATAATCTAACCTTTTCATAATTATTTCAAAGAACCAATCCCTAGAAGTAGAAATTTCTCCGTGCAGAATGAGAAGGTTGACTTCTTTCCAACACGCTTCGGCATAGTGCATAACACCAATGAATGAAAACTGGTCTCTTCCTCTCTGTCACGCATCACGCTTGTAGTTGGAATAGGAATACCCCTCTTACTAAGCTTTTCCCTGGTGGGTAGGCAATCTCTACATGTACGCTAAACAAACATTTGCAGTTGAGGAGGAATTTTCAAACTTCAAATCTGATTCTAGTTCCCATCTTCTTAGTTAACTCCCTCTGATTCCTCTAGTTCCATAGCCACTCTATACCCTGATTTAACCAAGTAATTCCCCTCTTTTCTATAGTGTCAAATGCATTTATTTGAATTTGTGAGAGAGAAAGAGGGGAATGTTTATAATATCTTGTGCATCCCTATCAGTGAACAAACCTTGAATTAATTCCCTGTTCCACTGACCATCTTGCAATATAAGTTCACTCACTGTCATGTTCTCGAATCCCGGATATTCCAGTGTTTTAATCTGAAAATTTGGCTCTCGTCGCAGCCATGGATCCTTCCAAACATGTACCTTTGAACCATCCCCAATCCTCCATCGACACCCCTTATCTAACACAACACGAGAAGTCCATATACTCTTCCATTTAAAGCTTGGGTTATCACTGAGTTTAGCAGTTAAGAAATCCCCTCTAGGAAAGTATCTAGCTTTGAGAATACGAGAGACAATAGCATTAGGGTTAGAGATAATATTCTACCCCTGCTTCTCGAGCATAGCCAAGTTAAAGGCCTTCAAATTATGGAACCCGTTACCACCTTCTTCCTTTCTTGCACATAACCAATCCTAACGGTACCAGTTGATTCCTTTCTTCCCATTAGGTTTCATACCCTACCAGAAGGAATTCTTCATCCTCTGTAGTTCATCGCATAGAAGTATTTAGTAGAGTCCAGACATTGAGACAATCAGAAATACCACTTCTAGTCTTATGTGCAACATTAGAACTAAAATAGATACCTGACTTCTCAAAGTTGACTGATTGACCTGATGCTTCCTCTCATTTTCCAAGAATGTCGTTGAGCTTCTAACACTCTTCCATAGTGGCTCTAAAAAATAAGAAACTATCATCCGCGAAGAAAAGGTGAGGGACACTAGGCGCATTTCTCGCAACCTTACAACCATGAATTTCGCCTCTAAGTTCTGCTTGATGGATAAAGGAAGAAAGTCCCTTTGCACAAACGATGAACATGTATGGTGAAAGAGGATCACCTTGCCTTAGTCCCCTAGATGGATATATTGGTTCAACTTCGTTTCCATTCACCTTTACTGAATACCGAACAGTTGACACACATAGCATGAGGAGATCGATCCAATCCTTGGAAAAGCCCATTTTCTCCATAATTTTCTGCAAATAACTCCAACTAACCATGTCATAAGCCTTACTGATATCAATCTTAAATGCAACATCTCCCTTCTTTCTTTTTCTTTTCTGTTTCATGTAATGAATTATCTCAAAGGCGATCAAAACGCTATCCGTGATAGTCCTTCCCGGCACAAAAGCTGATTGAGTGTCGGTAATAATGTCAGGGAGAATTCCCCTCAACCTATTAGCCAAAACTTTGGCTATAATTTTATAAAGGACATTACACAAGGCAATTGGCCTAAAATCCTTCACGGCTGCTAGTGAATCACATTTAGGAATCAGAGTAATAATGGTGTCATTCAGCAAAGCAGAGAATTCCTTTTGAGAAAGCTAATCCATACATGCCTGAGTAATCTCCTCTCCCATAGGCGGCCAAGCCTTTTGAAAAAATGCTACATTTAGTCCATCGGGACCGGAATATTTATCGGGATGCATTTGATTGATTGCCACTTTAAATTCTTCTGAATTGGAAGGAGGTAACAGTTTGGCATTGTCATCATCACTTACCCACTTCTGTACACCTTCTAGAGCACCAGAAATTTCCCCTTCAGAGGCCGTAAAAAGCTGCTCAAAGTAATCTCTAGCAATCAAAACCATATTTTCCCATTCCTCCTACCAATTTCCTTGATCATCTAGAAGTTTGCTGATTGTATTTCTCCTTTCCTCTTTGAAGCGGCAGAATGAAAAAATTTCGTATTTACATCCCCAGCTTGTAGCCAATCCTTCGTAGCTCTTTGTTTCCAATGAGTTTCCTCTTGTAACAGCAAAGCACATAATTCCGCACATTTGTTAGCCAACTCTACTGCATCAGACTCACAAATTATCAATCTCAGAATTAAGCCTCCCAATCTAGTTTCTGAATTGTCTAATCGATTTCTTACCCCAAACTGCCAACTTGTTCAAGCTACTGTTGAGTTTTTGAGTAGAGACCCATGCACCTGATTCAAAGTTTGATTAAAACACCTCAAATCCTGCCTCTTGCATCCATCTGTTTTCAAATCTTATGTGATGTTGCTCCGGTTCAAACTGTACATACTCAGTGTCTAACAAGATGGGAGAATGATCAGATATAGGAGCCAAAAGATTAAATAAACTAGCTTTGTCAAATTGTTGCAGCCAAATATTAGAAACAAAAGCTCCATCTAATTTTCTTGGACCCAGTTTGCGGTTCCACGTCCCTCCCTTTTCCTAGGTGAATTGAAAGCCTTTAAGAGGAAGGTTGTTAAGCATACAATCTGATATTGCGTCTCTAAAACCTCCGAGCAAATATTCCGGTTGAGGAGTTCTGCCTTTCTTATCTGATTGACTTAATAAATCATTAAAATCTCCTATGATGCACCATGGTAAATGGTAAAGAGAATAGAGCTGCCGTAAAAGTCCCCATGATTCAATGGGTCTAGTCCATTTCGGGTATCCGTAAAAACCTGTTAGCCTCCATTTACCCTTCATTTTGTCATCCACATTCAAATCTATATATGGTTGTTTGATTGAACATGTTCATTATGCCATAGCACAACTAGACCCCCTCCTCTTCCTTGTCGATCAACCACAAAAGCACCATTAAAATGAATATTAACTCGAATTTCTTCAATTTTATTAGCACAAACAAAAGTTTCAGATAAAAAAATTACATCCAGCTTGCGAGTCCTAACAATCTCGTGAAGAACAATCACTGCACGAGGGTCGCCGAGCGCTCGGCAGTTCCAACTAAGGCACTTCATTGCTTCCGACAGGTCTGGGGTCCGGGACCTGCCTTTACATTGTTTTTTGGTTAGTTCACCAGTACATTAGTCGAGTCTTCAATAAGCATGAGCTGCTTCTGGGCTGCAGTGCTCTGCATGCTTCTTCTTCTTTAGAGAACAATATATTTTTTTAATACATATGGGGGAATTTGATCGAGGATAATAAACCCGAACCTACAACTAATAAAGGGGCACTCTTACTACTTGAGTTATTTCCCTTGGTTTAAAATTAGAAAAAAAAATTGAACCTAACAAAATATAGAAGTTTGCACTTATAATTTTTCATTTACATAACATGTGTGACACACTTACTTATTTTGAAAACCCTAATTTACCTTCATTATTATATTATTATTAATTTTGTTTTTTTCATTATTAATTACTTAAAAATAAATAAATAAGTTAGAAAATGAAAAGGCAATAGTCATTAATTAGTTAGTATTCTTAATTGGTTCAAACTTAATATACACGAAATTAAGAAAATAATTAAGAAAACAAACATTGTAAAAGTGTACATGTAATAGAAAGCAAACCCATATTATTGATTTAATTGAGTTATTCATATTGACCAATAAATTAGTTATGTAGAGCAAATATATGAATTTGTATTTCTTTCTTTCTTTCTTTCTTTTCTTCTTCTTCTTTCTTTTTTTTTTCTTTTTTTTTTTTTTTTTTGGTGGAAGGCCGGGTGGTTACAAGGGGAATTTTAGGGGAGTCATTGACTAAGATTGTACAGAACCAATACGAATGTCATTAGACTACAAAAAAAATGAAATAACAATTATTTATTTAATTTAATTTAATTGTTTCATATTAGTCAACAATTTACCACCGCTCAAGTAAAGGCATGAAATGAATGCAAGAAACTTGATTAATCTGTTGGTTATTGATTAGTATATTAATGTGTGACCTATTTTAGAATTGTCAAGATAAATTTAAAATGTTGGAATCGCTATTCGAGAAATTTTTTCTTTGCTTGGAAACACAGGTCCAAAGGAGTGCATTATTCATTTTACATATATAAAGCTTTTATGTAGAAGTTGTATAAAGCTAGAAAATATATTTTGATGGTAAAGAATCAATTGAATGAAGATCAATAGATATAAAATTTAAACACAAAAGAACATTTATTCAAGCATCTTATATAAGTATGAAGCAACACTAAAAATAAACTCACGACATTGCTTCAAATTCACGTGCAATGCACGTGCTATAAACTAGTCTACTTAAAAGTAGTATTGCATTCATATCTCATGTATAGAAATTCAAAGTTAGAATTTAAACCAGAGAACAATTTTGAGCTTAATTAATAAAATAAAGAACTTTACAATTATAATTTATCATTCATAAGACATGACTATTACTAGTAAAAAAATGTACATATATGCTTTATAAATCATCATAAACGTCCTTTTCAGAAAAAAAAAATCATCATAAACATGTTTATCATATGAAGGGTTGGCAACTAATTATAATTATCATTAAGTTTTAAATTTTGCACGTGTAACAGCATCTTACCAAGTCACGTTCCAATAATGACCCAAGTCACGTGCACTCTTATATCAATAATAAAATATTGCTTGAAATTATGTTATGTGCAAAATTTGAATTTTGACACTCATAATACATGATCGAACTATAATACGAAGTGGTAAAAAAAAATAAAAAAAAATTTACGGCCCTTTTGCATTTTCTAAATCCTTAAAATTTACTTGAAAAATTTTTACAGATTTAGAATTTTCGGCACATATAAATTTGTAAAAATTTTCCTTTCATTTAAAATGCATTTTTCAAGTATTTAGCAATTTGGTTGTGCTGTTTGAGTACCAATTTCACCTCCACAACGCACAAAAATAGGTCCCTCAATGAAGGCTTGAAATATATGTTGGGTTTGATTCTCCTTCGATTATAAGATATCTTGAACATTTGATGGGTGATATATTTACCGTACAATTTTCAGATTGTCATTTTGACGAAATGGCATTCCCAATATCGGGAGGGTCAAAACTATAACCAGAAAAGCATCATGATCTCTATAACATTTAATTTTGATCCCCGCACTAAGCAATGTGAACAAGAGGTTGAAAGATCGTTCAGTTGTAAAACAATGCAAATCAACTACCATATGCTTTTGTTAATACAAAAAAAGTGACACAATATCATATTCCGATAGTTAATACTCTAGCCAAAATTGATGTCCCTAAAGGACCGGCTGTTGCAGGAATTAAATCTAACGTACGCTAGAAGTATGGTCAACCAATTAGTTCTAAAGATTATGTACAAAGGAAATGGAATGTACAAGATAAAAACCAAACAATGACAAAAATGATCGATGAATCAAGAGAAAGTTATGTAGTTCTCAAAGAACTACCAGTGTTTGAAAATAAGGAGATTTCAATAAATTATTTATCATCTCATAAACTATAGGAAAGGGAAAGTGTTGTCGCTGACGATATATTCGCCTTTAATGTGGCTTATGAAATGAGGATCCTAAACCACTATCTAAAGTAGTGATGATTGGCCAAAATAGAAAGAAGCTATACAAGCAGAATTAAATTCCTTGGAAAAATGTAAAGTGTTCAGTCCTATAGTTCGAACTCCCAAAAATGTTATCCGTGTTGGATATAAATGTATCTTTGTTTGGAAGAGAAATGAAAATAATGAAATTATGAGATACAAAGCGAGACTCGTAGCACAAGATTTCTCTCAAAGACCAGGAATTAATTACGAGTAAACAGACCCTCCTGTAGGACATGATTACTTTTAGATTTTTCATAAGTATGGTTGTGTCCCAAAGGCTTGATATGCGCCTAATGAATATAGTAAATGCCTATCTATATGGTTCACTTGATAGTGACATATACATGAAAATCCCTAAAGAATTTGAAGTGCCACAAGCAAATGATGCATGTTGTAAAAGTATGTTTTTGGTCAAATTGCAAAGGTCTCTATATGGGCTGAAACAAGCTGGATGAATATGGTACAATTGCCTTAATGAGTCTCTATTGAAATAGGGATACAAAAATGATGATGTTTGCCTTTACATTTTCATAAAGAAAATAGATAATAGATTGCAATTATAGCAGTTTACGTTGATAATTTAAATCGGATTAGGACTTCTTGAGAGTTCAAATAAACTACTAAATACTTGAAAGATGAACTTGAAATGAAAGATTTGGGAAAGACAAAGTTTTGTCCTGGTTTGTAAATTGAGCATGTCTTTGAAGCACTCTTCATTCACCAATCTTCGAATACAAAAAAAAAAAGTGTTAAAGCATTTTAGTATAGATAAAGATCCATTTCGCCCACTTGAAGATGGAGAAAAGATACTTGGTTCTAAAGTACCATATATTAGTACGATTGGTGCGTTAATTTATCTTGAAAAATTGCATCCTAACAGATATAGATTTTTTTTTTTTTTTTGGTAAATCTCATTACAAGATATAATTATGCATCCACTTTAAGACATTGGAATGATGTGAATCACATTCTACGTTATTTGAAACGCACCACTGATATGGGCTTTTATTATTTAGAGAAATTTGGATCATCTTTAATGAGATATGCAAATACAGATTATTTTTACGATCCACATATTCAATAGATTTCATTTAAAAAATCTGTATATCCGATTGACATGCATCAACTTAGTGATCAATGTCACGGGGAGTTGTTATACTATTTTTCCTTCATTCAGTTTTTGTCCCATTGTATTTTCCTGATAAGGTTTTAACGAGGCAGCATATTGATACTTCAAAATTAATTGTACACTTTTTCTTAGTTTGGTAAATTTTTCTTCTATTGGTTTTTTCCCCAAACGAGGTTTTTAATGAGCCAGTTATTGTATGAATGGTCATTCGATGAGTCTACAGTTTAGAACTTTTTTTTTTTTTTTGCATTTTTATATACTAATGTGTATCTATCTACCTATATATCAAACCAATTAATTTTCCACCTAAATGCATTGGGTGAGTTTTGTGGTAAATTTCTAAGGTAATTTCTTTTTGTGGTACCCTTAAATTTAGTCACTGAATGTTTGCATTATATATAGAAAATCTATATATTATTTTGTATTTTGTAATTTCATTCTTCTATTTTCCCTTATCATCTCTCCAATGAATCTCATATCTCTGCCTTAATTTTCATCGATCCCTTAATTTTCGTTAATCCCTTTTTCTTTGAGATTTAATTATTTTGAATTATTATTCGGATCTTGTGTACTAAGGATTCTTGGATATTACAGGATCCCTAATTTGATTTCCTCTATCCCTTAATTTTGGGCATTGTAAATCTTAATTGAAATTTGAGTGGTGAAGATTTAATTGAAATTTAAAATGTGTGGTGGTTGTTGAGTAGTTGTTAAATCATGGTAGGTGAATTTATAAATTGCAAAAATAAAGAGTCTCAAACAAGCCCTTAATCATTTTTCTATGGATTTAAACCGGACTCCTCAAATGTAACTTGGCTATTTTCTATTAGTTTTCGAACTCCTTTGAACCCGATCTGATTCCATAAAAATCACAATCATATGGCTTATATCTGTTTTAGCTATTTCTCTTATCTATCACTTTACCCATGATTTGATATTACTTACCGAAATCAATATTGAGTGGATTTGATTGTTGTTAATTACAACAATTTTAACATTAAGGGTCTGTTTGGTATCGTTTATAATTAGATTGTGTTATAATATATTTTGAAATTTGAATTTTTGTGACATATGACTTAATTTGATTGGTTAAATTTTGTTGAAAAATGAAAAGTTGTGATTTGATGTGATAAAATTATAATACATTCTTGTTATAACACGAACTAAACAGACCCTAACTAAAAAAGATTCCTTTAATAATGGCATTAGCACCTCCGTTGTAGCTGTATTTTATGGTTGTTAACTAGCATATGTTTCTAAAAGTTGATTTAACATCTCCTTCGTGGATGTTTTAGATGTAGTTTTTTTAACAAGGGTTAACCTCACATTTAAGGAGAGGAATGACTGAGTTAGAGTCCAACTTCGAACAAGAGGCCCGCTGCCACATCAACACACCAATTCCTCTCCCCCCCCCCCCTTCCGGGACCCACCAAAAAATTGAATTCAGGTTTTTAACCCAACAAACCCCCCTCCGCGTGAAGGACGACAGAAACCCACCCCCAGCTTCTTCTCTCTTGTCTCGACCACAGGAACCACCCACCAGGAGCCCCATCGCCGGAATGGCGACGGAGGGAGACACAACACCTGGCAGCTCCGCCACCCATTGTGATTATTAAACCAACACGACACCAAACCCTCGCCCCCCTCCTCCTCTCGCGGTCGCTGCTTGGAGACCCGCCATTCTGGCGCCGCGCGACATAGCCAGAAGCTCGCCGCCCACTTTGCGCCGGCAGCAGCGACCTCTTTCTCTCTCTCCCTCTCTAAAGTGGGCCCAGTAGCAAACACCGGAGCCGAAACCAGCAAGGAGTGCGGCTGTTGTCGCAGCAGCCTCTTCTTCTGCCGGTGAGTTGCTCTTTGAAAGATTTTATTGTTCATTGCTGCCGGTAAATTGCTCTCTGCCGGTATATTCTTTTTCTGCCGGAAATTGTGCTGTGAAATATTTGCACCTAAATTGCTCTATGAAATTGTATAATGTAGTGTGTATGCTCTCTGAAATTGTATAATGTAGGATGCGAAGGTGCAAAGCAAAATGCCCCACCGATATATAGAGAAGTAGAGAAAAAAATTTAGTCGTGGATGGTTAATGAATGTTTCAATATGGTAAGGGCTGCTTTGCTGTTGATTTTTTGGCACCTGAAAAGCTAGCATTCGATGTAATGAAGAGATGAGCTCTGTTGATTTTACCTAATTGCCTCCCTAATGCTTGCTTTGTTCTCTAATGTAATGTAATGTTGAGTAATGTTGAATGATGTAATGTTGTTCTCTGAAATTTTTGCACCTAAATTGCTCTTTGAAATTGTATATGGTTTTGTTAGTTTGGATGAAGTTGAAGTTTATACGTATAATTACGTGATCAGTTTTTTTTTTTCGCATAATGTGTGATGGATGCGTATTGAACAAGTTGTCTAATGTGGGTCAATGTTAATCTATCTCAAAAAATTCAGAATTCTTCATTTTCTTTTATTTTCTATCCCCTTATTGCCATCAATCGAGCCTTAAATTTGATTAGGAGGTTTGATTTTGTGAAGTGATTATTATCATTACATAGAACAAACTTTTGGTCTGGGTTATTACAGAAAAATCCGTACTATGTTTATTGGATTTTTGGATAATCTCTGTGTTTCTGGAAAATTGATCCTAATGATTTTGAGGGTAAGAGGTGAGGAAGAAGTAGAAAAGACATGAACGAAATAAAATTCGATTCTGTCTTGCATCATCAAACAAATGTTTCAGTGTGGGTATTTCATATATGTTTTGGAAAAGGTTGAAGCCAAGATAATATGAATAAGTAATGGTACAATATCAAAATATGTCAGATGAGAATCAGTTGTCCTTGTTTCCTTAACTTTTGGAATCTCAGTACTCTCCAGCTTGCCAAGAATTGCTTAAATGACTGGAATGCTTCAGGGGGGAATCTTCATGATGTGTAATCTTGTATGAATGTGATTGAGCATTACAGTAGTACTTCAAAGTTTTTAATTAAACTAAAAAGTGAACAGTCTATGGAACTGGAGAATGGCTTGTGATTTTTATTTTTTGCGTTATGGTATTCAATGAATTACATGCTTTGATCTTCCCACCAACCTGCTAGAATTACCACCTTTTGTTTTTTGGTTTTTCATTCCTTTTCCCCGGCTTGTGAAACATCTTAAAACTGTGATTACATTTATTGCTATATGAGTTGCTGTGAATGCTATGATATTTGTTTAATGGATATTTTCAGGGGGTACGTTTGACCGATGGTTCTCTCCGAAATTTGATATGGTTCTCTTCTGCCCAGGAAATTGTTATCTGAAATTTTTGCACTTAAATTGCTCTCTGAAATTGTATATGGTTGTTAGTTTGGACAAAGTTGAAATTTATATGTATATTTGTTATGTAATCAGTTTTTTTTTCCACATAATGTTGCATGGATGTGTAATGAACAAGTTGTCTAATTACCCGTATGTCTCAATGTAGTTAAGACAAGTTTGCTGTTGATGTGGTTCTGTAAATCAGTTAAGGTTCAGAGGATTGGGTTTTACGTCATTGAAAAGGACTATTAATGAAATGAGATAATAGTATCATTCATCAAGCACTTCCTGATAACTATATTTTCACTCTTTACAGAAAGATAGAGAAGATTCTGCTGCTTGGAAGGAGATGTCCTGATTTGATACTTAGTGTTAGGCGGAAAAAAATTTTTTTTGTTGTATATAGTAATGTTAGGAGATATGCTTGGATGCTACGTAGCCGTTGGTGAAATGAAAATTTCTGTTGTGTATAACAATGTTAGTTGGGCAACGGGCATGGTTATTGTGATTTTGAATTACTTTGATAAGTTAGTTCATGCAATTGTACAAAGCCATTCGAGGATATTATATATGACATGGCAATGATGCATTTGTACAAATTACTTTTTCTCCTCATGTTTTATTAGTTAGTATTATAGAGGAAATTCTGTCAAAATTTCTCCAATAAATCGCCTCCGTAAACATTTCATATAAACAAACGTCTTCTATATGTGGCTCTCTTTTTTCCCATCATCATCTTCATATAACCAAGGGAAAAAGATAGAACTCTTCCCAATACAATATCGGACAAAATATTACCGTCGAGAGTGTTTCAAAATAGCAAACAAAATATAAGTACATATTTCAGTAATGCTAGGAATTACCAAACACACGAAATATGTACAATACACAGGTAGCTAGAACCAGTGGTTCATCCAAGTACATAGAAGATATGTAGGAATGGAATTAGCCAAGGCTACAATAATTTTGCTAAGTGCATCAGTCTCGGGTTGGTATTTCGCCATAGAGAATTTTTATCTCCAGTGCAATCTTCTCCAAAACTGTGTTCATGCTGACTTTGTAAGGCTGTTCGTTCTCACTGAATGATTGGAGTCCGTAAAAACTTTTATCCCTGAAAGTGACGGTTTTCATGTACCAAGTTATATAACCTTTTCTAAGATTTTTTGTTCAAGTAGCACTACTCTTCCTAAGATTATAATATATTATCTAATATAAAGACTCAATCTTAGACCATAACGTGTATCTCCTGAAACCAATAGCATTCAATGCATTTACAGTGTATTTGCATGGCTTTAGAATGAGCAGTCACAGCTCCCACTACTTTCTTTCCTTTGGCATAGTAGAGCAATGGTCCAGTTCACTACAAAAATTATAAAATATAAGATTAATTAAAAGGATCAGGCTGACATAATAAATATATTTTAATATATAACCCAAAATATTTTCATGACAATGAAAGCAAGTTGATAGCAGAAGAATTGCAATGTTTAATGATATCCTGTACAATAAGATTCATGATGCATGTTTAAGATTTACTTCTGTCTGCTTAGAAGTATAATAGAAGGCACAAATAGATCTGTCCATATCTGGTGTATAATGGTATTTGGCTCCATTACAGCTAGAAACTTGCTTGTTGTCATGAGAAGAACCATATCCTTTAACTTTTGGATTCAGACAGTTCATGGTTTTCTTTCCTTTGTTTTCTAGAATCATGTGTTCTTGATGGGCCTTGATTGAAAGTTCTGCCGGCTATTTAACACATATAAGTATTAACACCATAGCCAATTTTTTATTTGGCTTTGTATGTTTCAGAACTCTGCAATTGCAAAACACGCAAGCTCCTGTTTGGTGAAAATTTTATTGAAAAGTGATTATTTTGGAGAATTTCAGTTAATTAATTAAATAAATAGGGTTTCAAAAAAAAAAAAAACCTAAAGCTATAGAGAAGAAGTATATATGGGGATTTATGTGTAACAATAGGAAGTTTAAGAAAAGTAACTTCATGGACCAAAGAAACATATATGAGCTTCTTCTAACAAATTGCTATATTTTAGCCAATCTGCAGCTATATATGTTTGGAGAAGTTATAAATATGATGTGTCTTGCGCTTTCGGAAAAAACACTAATCAAATATTTACAAACTAATTTTTCAACCATTTTTTGCTCAACGGGCAATATTGCCAAACCATTTACTGTTTCTTGTGACATAGTTGACCTGAGATAAATTCTTCATCAATTTAAGCTTCCAGACACATCTTTATACCATTATAACAGGGATGCTCAGCAAGATTTTATATGAAACACATGCATTTAGAAACATAGTAGGTGCTTTCAAATAATAATACATGGTAGTGACATTACATAAATACTAGTTACTAAACATTACATTACATTAGAGAACAAAGCAAGCAGTAGGGAGGCAATTACGTAAAATCAACATTGCACATCTCTTCATTACATCGAACACTAGCCTTTTGGGTGCCAAAAGATCCACAGCAAAGCAGCCTTTACCATATTGAAACATTCATTAACCATCCACGACAAAATTTGTTCTCTACTTCTCTAACCCGAATTTTCCAAAATTATTTTCTACTACATGCTCGCTCAAATTCAAAATTATTGGGTCAAAGTCCAAGTCATAAAGGTGCCAAAAAGGGATAAGATAATTATTGGAGGGTGTATGGAAATTTTTAGAATTTTTAAACCAACTTATGGGACTTAAAAGAGTTGAGGGACCATGTGTGCAAATTTCCCTATTTATGCCAAGATTCTTTGCATTTGAAAGTCAAAGAACACACACAAAACACACATTCACCCTCACCATTTCGGCAGAAACAAGAGGAAAATAAGGAGAAAAAGGAAAAGAAAAAGGAAAGGAAGGAAAGGGTGAAGACATTTGACTCTTTTGCACTTTTTGACACATAGTTTAACA
>CAVNYN010272713.1:0-17827 GCA_963692815.1 Nyctanthes arbor-tristis | reverse complement strand
GTTAAAAGGTTAGAGACGTTAAATGTAATTAACCTAATATTATATAACTTCTGGAAACATTTCTTTGAACAACATTCGACTCACCTAGAATAAATATAAAATTAGGTTCCCAAAAATTTATTGTAATTTTATGAAGGGGAAAAAATCTATATACTTAATTTTTGATCGAATTAATTTTTTTTTTTAAAGGGAATTAAATTTTTTTTTTTTTTTTTTACCATAGCCCGTGTTCATAAAATTTCTAAATCTATCTAGATTATTATAACAATACTGTTGTGGTACCATAGCACCTCCAATCCAGGTGAACGCATAAATACATGTAATGTGGGAAAAAACTTCAGTGCTCCGGCCACTGAATTTTTGCCATTTGTACAATTAATGGTCTATTTAAACAACACCCTTCATTAGCACCGTTAACATTTCTTTCAATTCCATTTTCTTCTTCTTTTTTTCTTCTTCTTTCCTGTTTTTCCTTTTCTGGTTTTATCATTTCACTTTTTTTTTCATTTGATGTGTTTGCCATTTGTCAACTGAAATATTTCCTTTTTTGGTTTTAATTTTAGTTTTTCATTTTACCCTTTTTTCATTTCACGTGCTCGCCATTTGCCGACTACACAGATAAGAAAAGTAACAATGGTTTCTTAACGTTATATAAATTAATGAAACAACTGTGCCTTATAATTTGAAATAAACACCACCTGAATTTTCAGTATCAAAATTTGTAATGATATCATGTGTGCGAACGTTAAAGGAAACAATATACAAATGATATGTTGTGTAAACTGTGTAGTCGGCAAATGGCGAGTACATGAAATAAATAAAGGGTGAAATGAAAAACTAAAATTAAAACCAAAAAAGGAAAATATTTCAGTCGACAAATGGCGAACACATCAAATGAAAAAAATGTGAAATGATAAAACCAGAACAGGAAAAAAGGGAAAAAATAAAAAAATAGAAAATCGAATTGAAAGGAATGTTAAAGGTGTTAATGATGGGGTGTGAGTTGTTTAAGTGGACCATTAATTGTACAAATGGAAAAAATTCAGAGGCAAAAAAATTTTTTTTTTTTTTTTACCATAGCCTGTGTTCATAAAAAATCAAGATCTATGTAGATTATTATAACAATACAGTTGTGGTACCATAACACCTCCAATCCACGTGAACGCATAAATACATGTAACGTGGATCTCAAAACTACTAGTAAATTTTTGTCAACAGTCGTATCTAGGAATGGACAATAATCACTTGAATGGACAACAATGAACCCGTCAACAACCAACCATACAAACTTTTGGAGGGTCCCTCTCCCTTCCCTCACTGCTACCAATATTCTTTCTTTATCATCGTTCATCACAAGTTCCAAGTTTGGTAAACTCGAAAATTACAGGTAAAACTGACCAAGCCCGTTTCTCACCGACCAGCCTGCATCTATATGATTAGATGCCCAATTTCCGGCCAGCAGCAATGTTCTTTCTAAAACTTGTATTTACAAAGTCACTTACACACGTTTAGATGTATTGGCACGAATTGAACTGACTTCGGTTTTTGCCGAGGCGAGTCCAGTCCAGTCCAGTCTGATTCCAGGTACTGTGGGCGAAGGCTTGGGGCCAAGCACTGTTGAACTTATTTTACTTGAGTTTGTTTCTTCTTTTTAATAGAAAAAATGGAGAATATTCTCTTTAACAAAAGAAATGTGTAAGGGCTTGCTTGCTGGCCTGATAAGATTGGCCCTTCACAAGGACTTGGCAGCTTTTACCCTCTCTTTCGACAACAAAAAAAAAAAAAAAATACCAATGGCCTATCTACAAGAATACAAGTGCTTTGGCAGAGGCTGCTGCAGGCAGCTAGCTTACTACATTTTCCCCCCAAACAAGCAAACACAAACTCTTTTTATTTATAACCAAGATAAATAATGCTTTGCAGAGGAAATATCAGGAATATTAACCAAGAAATATTTCATTTGTTCTTCAGCTAATAGCTTCAATGATAATATATTCAGGCGACATCAGTAATTAGCAAAAATGAGGCACATCTCAAAACCAACTCTTGGCCCTGCTTCTCATTATAAACATATATTTATATTACAGCCTCTACCAGTTACATATAGAGCAAATTGTTCTAGAAATTGGTATGCCAAATTGCTCCATCCTCTCCACAGCGCACATGCACCTCTTCCATTCTTTCAGCTGATTTACATATGCCACTACAGCTCCAGTCAAATTACGCGGCACAAGGGTTCCCTGCTTGAGCCTTCCATTCGCAATCTTTTGAACAATACCAAATATCATGTCTTCAAAATATGCAGTAGCAATGCATGTGTTGAGTGTGCGTGCAAGCACTTGTTCACTATACTAGAAACTTGATCTCATACAGCATGCAATTTTAAAGAAACTTGGATTCAAGGAATGGTGCAATGACATACAAACAGATATTGAAATGTATCTTACCGGGGGGTGTCCCGCAGCACAGGCTTCGTTCATTAATATGCTCAACATCCAGACCAATAAACCAAGACCCAAGAGAGACATCTTCATTTGCATACCTATGAAGTACGTGTCTAGATGAAGAATCTCCCATCAAACACTAATTTTGAACCAACCACAGCAATTTGTTTTCAAGTGCATCAATAATAGAAAGCAAGCATTTACCTGTTAACAGAAATGAAGGTTGCCAGATCTTTGGAAATTGCATATATTTGTCCTGTTGCATGCCTAAAATACTTGTTTCCTTCCTCCCCAAATTTCCAGAACTCTGGTTCGTGGTACTTGACCCCTCTGCGAATATGCCACGTGTATTGGTTTCGAAAATATGAAAACTGGACAAAGAAGTACATCAAGAGTTTTAGAAGACTTACTTCTGTGCCAGGACAGGTCCAGACTTCATGCAACCCATGTAAACACGAGGTTTAGCCCGATGACGGGCCAACAATGAACCCACCATGCCTGTCAAGAAAATAGATAAATGTATAGTCCTATCAACACTCCAACCATCGACAATTCATACTCTTGATAGTTAACATTGAACATTGTGTCAGAGAAGGGTTGCGCTGACCAAGATTAACATGTACATCATCATCAACTTTAATATAAAAGTCGGCATCCCACTTGGCAGCAGCTGTTGAAAAGTAGATTTGGGTTTTTGAGGACAATTCATGGTATCCTTCTACATGGTTCTGCATTGTATATTTATTTTAATGCCATACAAAATAGTGAGGGTCATTATTCACTATAGGTAACTGGTGAAGAAAAAAATGCTCAATGCTCATCAACAAACTTTTAAAGAAATAATGATGCTACAGAGCCAGCAGTTTTAACATGTTGCATGAATACTAGAACATTTTATGTTTCTTCTTTGTCCTTTAATATTCATTTCAAGTACTTGTTAGGTCACGGTGGGGAGGCCATGAAATTGTAAGGAATGCAGACAATAGAATACCAGTCGCAAGAAATCCTTGTGCTGTGCATCTTCGGCATCAATAGCACGTTCCAGAACCCCACCATTTGTTGCACTGACAGCAAACAAATTCCATGTTGTAGAGGCAACAAACGTCAAACTTCAAAAATATTTGTTAAATAAATATACCTTTTTGGTTTAAAAAAAAAAAAAAAAAAAAAAGGAAATTTACCTGTGTCCTATCACAAACCGAATTATAATTCCTTTCTCTTTCTCTAGCTTCTTTAAATCCTCTCCTAGAACAGATAAAAAGAAGAAAAAAAGGTAAACACATGGAAGAGTTCTCACTTCTCGGAGCCACTAATAGTATACTTTAAATCTTGAACCTTGAGGCATCCAATTTTCTCTGATGGAATCCCTGCATTTTCGGCTGCTGAATGATGTAATGATACCCATGACAAAGAACACCTTTGGCCGGTGATTAAAATGTTCCTTTCCTGATTTTTCTTCATTCTCCGCTTTAGCTGCTCTTGCTCCCGCAAGCTGCATTTCCAGTGAAGATATGGTTTTGTCCAATGTCCTAATTCATCATATTACCAATGCAGCATAAGACTTTTGGATTAAATTTCAGAAGCGAACTCTGGAAAACTAAATTGGTAAAAAGATGTCGGTAACCAAAATTGGCAAAAGCTGGATGAGAAAGTTACATGATTACATCATGTGCTCGTGAAATTTGAGAAAGAACGTCTCCCGCTTGAAAAGGTTCCTGCTAGTAAGAAGATTCTCTGTAAATATTAGAGGTGTTCGATTGTATGAAAATTATCTGTTAATATTAGAGAAGTTTGTACGGTTAAATTAAAAATAATTCTGGTAACTTGCCTTTTTCTCACATTTAATAAGAGGGTGAATAGCTCCAGACAGGTGATTACCCACATATATTGTATCTATACCAGTTCCAAGTGAATCAGGAGAAGTCCAAAACCTAGAGAAATAAACAAAAAGTTTATCAGGAACATTGAGTTGAAACATGAAACAAATGCATGCAAACATGCAGAATATGAATAAGATGTCGGGTGCTCAAACTGTATTATGGTGATAAATGACAAGAGGTTAACAAAAATACATAAAGACTCATCAAGCTTCATAGAGGATCTTAGCCAAACAGTTGCCAGCCAGTCGGCACTTTCTGATCCTTGATCCAGTATCTAATGTGACAAGCCATTATGATTAAGATGATACAACCCGGCATGGGCAGATATTCTGCTCAAGTGATGAAGTTTTTCACTAGTCATGTGAGGTTTAGATAGAATACTGAATACACTTGACATCAATCTCTATGTATATATAGCAGTCCATTTTCTTCTCTTTATATCATGACTGTGTGGACTTCCACACATAATATTATGATGTAATTCTCATTATTATGTAATTATTACATAATATATATTCCATTTCTCTCCTCATTTGTCTACAACAGAC
This sequence comes from Nyctanthes arbor-tristis, assembly GCA_963692815.1. Lineage (NCBI taxonomy): Eukaryota > Viridiplantae > Streptophyta > Magnoliopsida > Lamiales > Oleaceae > Nyctanthes > Nyctanthes arbor-tristis. The sequence continues at coordinate 12,955 of CAVNYN010272713.1, read as the reverse complement.
TTAAGTCTTAACCATATGATGACGGGCACCACAGCCATCCATATTATGCAGATGAGTTAGACACGTGGGCTTTATTAAACATATCAGACATCATGTTCTTTCATGCGAGGAAAGAATTTTCATGTATTTCTCATATAATCATAAAATTCCTAGACTTTTCTTCCAAAGTCACAAGGAAAGACTCATTTATACTATCTTACTTTTACCGCAGATATAGACTTGTTCTTGGGAGCTTTATGTATAATAAATAGACTTATCAAAGTTAGATTCATATAGGAGAATATGACGTGAGAATGTAAAGAGCGGTTACTGGTAAGTGTGATTTTTTTTTTAATTATTATTATTTTCTTTTTTTTTTTTCTTTTTGTGGAAAATATGTGGTTGGTATTGATTTGATAAATTTATTGATTTGTGTAAAGCTCCAAGAACTACATGAATTTTTATTTATACAACATTAATCTTCTATCATATATTCTTGTACTTTACCAGACATTATAACTATTTCATGATAAGGATTTACATGAGATGAAACAACCAGAAAGAATCCTCCCACAAGCATTCACTTGAGGCCCTAACATTTCATTAGACAGTTCTTGGCCCATTTATGGGATTTTTAATCAACCATTATGTTACACAGAGCATCAATTACATTCTGCAAAGAAGTATCTATTGATGGTGAGCATTGTGGTCCACTTACATTATAACCTTGGCCTCATTTATGTGGTCTAGTCAAGCAAGCAACCTTCAGATCCCCTAAACTTTTCTGTACTATTCAAATGTAATGATGAAACAAGACGATGGGCAAGAATTAAAACTAAGGGAGCGGTTTAACCGGCTAAGAACATCCACAACGGAGTTCTTAAATTTAGTTTGCCACATAAACAAAAATTGGACTTCAAGTGATTGTTAAATGACATGTAGGCATTTTAAACTTTGCTATCAATTATTGATACATTGGTGATGTTAAAGTGAAGTGGTAAATTAATTACAAACAAAAGTTACTGGTCAATTTTTATATTTTATTTCCCCAAAATTCAATAGTCACCAATAACTACAAGAAGTTAATGAAAGAATGCCACATTTGGTTGTTAAAATAGTTGTTAACAACAAAATTAACTTGTTATTAAAAAGATTCCTTCAACAATTTTGCCAACGCCTCCATTGTAGCCATATCTTTTAGTTGTTAACTAACACACGCCACTAAATCTTAATTAACACCTCCATTGTGGATGCTGTAACATGATAAAGAAAGATCCATTCTTAGACTACTTTAGCTTCGGACATAGAAACCTTATTTGAAGACGTAAATATAACTGGAATGCTGCTAATGATATAAGACGACATTTTTTGCTTCAAGCTGTGCAGTAAGTCCCAGCTGGAGCCTGCGCAAGGCCCCAAAATCTCAACTTTGACAATGAGTGCTCGAAAATAAAGTCATCAACAAACCTCTCTTCAAGAAAATGTAGAGCTAGTCCGATCATTTGAAGAAAATATAACCAGGAGATATTTCAGATGGAATATAGGAATGCCTAGAAAAAGGGCAGAAACAATTACCTATTTACAACAAGGACTCCCAAGCAAAAGCTAGCAACGCATAAAACAGAGACCCATCTGGTAGAGACACCAACATTGCCACCAAAGGACGGCTTGTGCGGCGGTCTGCTCCCCAGCATCAACCCCATTTTTCTAATCAACGCACCCCACTACCATAGGAGAAAAAGGAAAGCCTTTTTATCTTTTAAATTTTCAAAGTAGTGCTGAAAAATGACATTAATTAGCACCACTACGTTAAAACGGTGAAAGAAAGGGAAAGGAAAAGGCACAGAATGACAGAAAAAGAAGAATGGTGCTGTAGCTGAATTGTGGAAAGTATTTGAAAAAGGAAAAACGGAAGAGAATCATACGGGAAATGAATCTGTCGGGGGTAAGGACCACGTCGTAAATATATTTTGGATTTGAGGACAAAGTACCGACAAGCACAAATTGAAAATTTGAAATTTTCTTGGGATGAAGATGGAGTGTGTTAGAGCGTGTATATTTTTTAAAAGGGTGGTTATATTACCACTATGAAAACTTATTGTAACACCACATTTTTTAATAAAGTTTTATTTACCTAAGTAGACATAAAAAAATGTTTATAATAATATTTTCATTTATTTCACTTCTTTCACTTATTTTGCTTCTTTCTTCTCCATTTTTTATAGTAAACCACAGTCTTTTAAAAATAGGTTTCTTTTCCATCATGAATACATTTTTTTCAATTAAAATACTAGATAAATTTTGTTCCCCCCCCCCCCAAAGAAAAAATAAAGAGATATTTATTCTCAAAAAATAAATAAAATAAAAGATATTCAACTTGAGTTAGATTAATCCAGTATATTAAATTAAATTTGAGTTAAATTAAGGAGAATGGATGTGAAATATCATTCTAATAATTCTGAAATATGCATAATAATTCCATGAAAGAGTGGAAATCTTATTCCCTTTTTAAAATGAACCCAAAAAAATAATAAATAAAACAGAATAGAAAAAAAAAAAATTTTAGAGAAGGCAAGTCAAATTCCGTTTTTCTTTTCGTCCCATAAATATTCCTCATCAACGTGAACCGATGCGATTAAAGTTTTGCAAAGATGAGATGTTTATTATAATTGTAAATATTAAACCAATAGGAGAAGAAGAGAATCCTCATGTCCGCCATACAAATTTGGTGAATTGGGTGAGAAAGAAGGTTGGGAAGACACGGGTATTTCTTGAGGGCTAGCTACAACACGAAACATTAAGGGTTTATTCTATTTTATTTTATTTTTTTAATTTGAAATGGATAGGGGGTTATAAATGTCAACTTAATGTGGTGTGTTTATATAAGATGTCTTTCATTGTGGGTGTGCATATAATGTAGTGTAATGAAGAAAAAGTGTAGTGGTAATATAATTGCCCATTTTAAAATTGATTGTGAAAACAAGTCATTTTTTTAAGAGATTATCATGTGGTTAAAAAGTAAAGGAAAACTAATATAGAACATTTTAAAATTATTTTAATAAATAAATGTATAATTAAAAGTGAGTCTAAGAAACACTTGATTTTGGAAAATCTATCAAAACACACAATCGAAGTGATCACTAAACTCCCACATCTCCCCTTGTTCTTAAGTTATTTATTTTTCTTCATGGATGGTTGACATTAGTAAACTCTTAAAAATGTATTTTTATGTGAAAAAATAGAGAATAGAGGATGAGTGAAAATGAATGGTTGAGATTTATCAATACATATATGTCTCACGAGATATGTGGATATGATTGGTTTAACTAAATTTAAATTTGAAAAGTAGGAGAAATCAAACCATTTGATTTTTTAAACCAAACCAAATCACATTTTTAGAGCTTGCTGTGGTTTCAAACCGCGTTTCGCCAACGGAAAAAAATTAGGACATTCCAAATGAGTTGAGAAATAATTATTCGTCGAGGACTTTTGCATTAGAGTATAAAGATTAATTGTAATTGTAATAATATTATGTGTGGTATTGTACAATTACAAGAAAATAGGATGATAGTATAAAAATACAAAGTTATGAAGAAATTAATTAATCATTCTTTCTTGGTACTCTAATAAATATCATCGTTTAACTCGTCACATACAAATTAATGGAACATTAAATTGATGAGGGGTAATATGAATGTGATGAGATTTAAGTTTGAGACTTTGGAGGAGAGTAACAATAGAGGAGTCGTGCTTGGTTGGTTCAATGGGGAAATGAAATGTGTTTGTATTTATTAGAAATTGAATAGGTGATCATGGACTAGGTCATGAATTATTATTATTATTTTTTTAATTTTGGCGGGTTGGTAGTTTGAAACGGTTTGGAAAAATTAAAACCTAAATCAAAACATTTCAAAGCCGTTTAATTTGGGTTAAAACCACAACATTGACGGATCCACATCAACCCAAACCAACGGTTTCAAGATTGCGGTTTTAGTTTGGTTCTGCAATTTAGATTTACGGCCCTAAGAGAAAGTAAGAGAAATAATGAGTTTGCAAACATAAGCGCATTATCATACCTTATGTGCCCAGAAATCACAATTATGTCTCTAACACTAATTGGGGGACATGATTAAGGACTTATTTGGTATGATTTATTTTTGTAATTTATAAAGGGAATTTATAATGAGTAGTAGATATTTAATTGAAATTTAAAATATGTGTTAATTGTTGAGTAGTTATCAAATCAATAATCAAATCATGGTAAGTGAATTTATAAATTGAAAAAATAAATCATACCAAACAAGGTCTAAGCTTAATTGGTTTACCAATATCAAAACAGAATCAAAAGTTATATAATTCATGAGCTTTTATAGTTATGAGTGATGCTATTAGTCCCGTGACTTATGCCCAAGATGAGATATCACGATAAATTCGGTAATAGACCCAACAAAAAAAATATAAAAAATAGAGCCGCGTCTTCTTCTTCTTCCCACCCCCAATTCAAAACCCCAGATTCAGATTTCACACATTGGAAGCCCTCCTCCTCCAAATCGTGCAATTCGCTCAGTGACAACATCTACCAACCAAAGTCGCCGGCGACGACATCCTCCAACCAAAGTCCCAGGTGTCGAAAAGAACAAAAATAATCAAGAAGAAAGACCACTAAATAGTGGTGCAAGAAGAAGAAGCTCAAACGACAGAGGAAAATCATAAGAAAGTTAGAAAAAGTAATCGGTTTCAAGAAAAGAACAATGGTGGCTGCTAAGAAAATTTAAAACTCTTCACTCACCTACAAAGAATAGCAACTGTCATCTCACCTCGTAAACCCTAGGCGGTAGAAATGCCACCACGAACGTCCGCCTCCACCGTTAGCCGACGCCCTTTCTCTCTATCTTCACTTCTTTCACCCCCAACTGAAACCCACATCAATTGTCTTAGAGGCAGGATGAGGGGGATGACCAGATGAGATATGGTGAAAAAGAATGTAAATTCTAATATAATTAAGAGGCAATTTTCTCATTCTATGGGTACAGGCATCTCGCGGATAGACGAGATGCGGGTAAAGTAGCATTTTTCTATAGTTATTTCAAGTAATGAAGCATGGTGTTTTTCGCTTAACAAGAATCAATTTTATTTATGTTGAACTTTAAAATATATTAAACAAATATCTAAAGTGAAAAGCTACTAGCATATGAGCTCTTTTTCAACCTTTATAAGTACAAATATAAATAAATCACTAAATTAAGTGAAAATATAAGTAAAGCTCTGGATCGAAACACGCCACATGATTGCGTTTTTTCATATGGTGTGTTTTGATATACGCTACATAGTCATATGATGTTAGATCGGAATTATCTATCTCCAACCTAAGTCTCTATTTTTCCCTCATCTGTTTTCTAAAATAGAGATTTGCAATCTCATTCCTTTTAACCTTCTCCAACCTATAATTTCCAAATATTATCCAAATCTCTATATTTTCGATTCTACTCTCATTTTCAACCCTTTAACATATTTTAAAAATTAGAAAATTATATACCGAACTTACGAGTAATTGAGTAATTAAACAAGTAATTAAGTCGATTAACCAAACTTTTCCTTGTTCTAGTGTGCTGGCGTGTTTTAATTTGTCTCAAATAAAGTTAGTATCGTGTGCTTGTAGCAAAATATATAATGTATGTTTCTTCGTTTCCACGACCCCATCCCTTTGTTTTCCTTCCAAATAGGACAATAATAATAAATAAATATGAAACAAATAAAAAAAAAATTGCAATCAACAAACGAGAAAAGAAGAATGGTAAAAACCAAATTCTACGAGAGGATAAAAGAAACCGACAAAATAAATTAGAAGGATCAAAATGAGCAAAAAATAATAAAAAAAGGTGGAGACTAGGCTCCAAAGAAAAATAGAGCAGGTATTTGTCATTTTCAGTCCAGTTAGAGACAATAGTAGAATGGGTAACTAGTTAGGTAGGTGGAAAAATTTTTATTTTCCTTTTTATTTTTATTATTTTACTATTTTTTAAATTTTTTATTCAAAAAGTATGGGAAAAAATGTTATAAATGATCTAATGAGTGAATTTATGAAAGGTTGTGGACTCAACTAATAGAAATTGCAAAGGTTGGAGACAATTTGTGAAATTAACCTTTCATAAATTGCAGCATCTCTATTTGGTATCTCTATATGTACAGTAAACCTCCAAAATCGAAGATTTCCTGTAGCAATCTCCAAAATGGAGATCCCATTTGGAGATGGTTGGAAGAGGAACTCATCTCTATCTTGGAGATATAAAATAGATTGGAGATGGCCTAAGGCGAAAATATACGCCATTTTTCAACCTTCATAGTAATTTTTATTTGTTGGGACAATTTTGTCCTTAAAGGATATGGGTGTTTGAAAAGGATTTATTAACTTAAATTTAAGAATAGATGATTTCCACTAAAACAAAAACCAGCTGCGCGAAAAGGTATTACATTTAGGGACCTTAGCACTATAATTTCCACCAATAGGACCATAAGGCAAAAAAGTTTCAATGTTTGGGGATTAAATGTGCTAATTCCCTTACCATATATGACGAGTTGAAAGATAAATTTTTACCAACAAGTGCTTCAAACTTTATCTTGTTTGACAATCAATATTTCTAAGGAACCTAAGTAGGCTCCCCCTCATTAGAGTGGAAACAACATTTCACTTCTCAAAAACAGTGAAACCGCATGGGATTTCAGTGTTTTTGAGGAATCATCCTCTAATGCGGATTCCTTATGCTTCAATTCCTTAGAATATTTGTTTAACAATACATAGGAGTATGGAACTTTAGACTACGTATTGCAAGTATTATCCCATTGTTTTGACAAGAGGCAGAATGCACGACTATTTTCAAAGTCACATTTCTAACAGTCAAAATGGAGAAAAACTTCAGTGTTCCACCACAAGAAACAGGAGTTGTAGTAGCGACATTTTGCGACGACGTCAAATATTGTTGCTATAGTGTTGGCTACAGCGGCAACATTGAGTCACCGCAGTAGCCTTCAACCTAAAATGTCGCCGCTGTAGGTTGTTTCTACAGTGGTGACATCATAATGTCGTCACTATAGGCTCTTTCTATGGCAGCGACATCGTAATATCTATAACGGTGACTCAGAAGTCGTCGCTATAAGATTGGCGAGAAGATTTCCCGCCTTTATTGTTCTATTTACCGATGACAAGTTGTTGCTATAGGTAACATGTTCGTCACTATAGTTATAATAATCTATATAATATATATTATAGATCGGAAGATCCTAATTGAAAGCTCCTTTAGTCTAATTGGTGGGGCACTTATTGCAGAAGACAAGGTCATGAGTTTGAAACTTGAGGTTTGCTAAATAATGTGTTCCATTAAATATGGTGGCAATGGGCCGGGCTATGGAGCGGGTCGGGTTAGGTCGGGTAAAAAATTTTTTGTGGCCCAAAACCGTAGAATTTATAGCGGCGACATTCATGTCGTCGCTATAAGTGTCATTAAAATAGGTTAAAAAGTCGTCACTATTAGGCTGAATGTTGCCGCTATAAATGTCGTTAAAATATGTTAAAAAGTCGTTACTATTAGGCTATAGGTACGGGCCTATAGTAACAACATTGTCACCGCGAAAAACTGTCCCAATAGGCCTATGGCGGCGATATTTTGGTCTTGTCACCGCTGTAGGCGACATTTGTTGTAAGCACTGAAGCCAATTAATTAAGAACCCGCATGTAAGTTCTTGATTGCCATGGAGCACCGAACTCGGTGCTCCTAGAGCACTAAAGGTTTTCTCGTGAAAAGTAAAATCTTGAACAAGGCTAGAGACATATAGCCATATAGATGCTTCTTCATTATCATATTCAAATATGCAACTAAACTCTTGATGTATTAGTTCATGGGTATTGCATTGATTTTTGGTCAAGTTGGTTTGGCATTGAAATTGGAATGTAAAAAGGGATGAACTCAAGAAGATCTGCTTTAGTTACGAATCAAAATATCCGAACTGTAATCCATTACCAATAGATGCATTTATGCAGTTGTATTGAACTAAACAAGCAAGAGGCGAGATAAAAATCAAGCCAAGGAAATGATAATATTCAGAGCAATAGCTCACTGAAGATTGCAAAAAGATAATCGGAGAAGCGATGATATACTCATTTGGCCACTCTTAAAACTTTGCATACTGCAACTCTTACAACAACTGCACCTTACCCTTAAGGTTTTTCCTTTACTAGGATATGGGAGATGAATTAGACAATCTTTAATCATTTCCTTATTTCCGAAAACATCTTGAGAGATGCCATCAAGACTATAATAAAGAAACTATACCAAGAAGCATTTGGAGATGTCTTCCCAAAAAATAAAAATAAAAAATCCAATGGCATATGCTCTCACCTTGATACCTCCATAGCTCTGAAATACATTGCAAGTGATGATGATATTTTTAAAGTGAGATCTTTTCCACCAGTACTGTCATTTGCTTCCAAAGAGAAGAAAGTCATTTGCTTCCAACGAGAAGAAAGAAGAAAAATGTTGAGTACAATTCTTGGAAAAAACAACATTTCACTGATGACGGCATCTTTTGTGAAGAGATTTTAACGCAACATGCGTTACTTGGCAACATTGATCCTGATGCTTGAGTTTTATTTCTTATTAACAGAAAATTGCATCAGTAGGAGAGGCCCCCGCTTAGATTGTTTTGCCGGAAGCTGCAATTTTTTGGAATTAAGTTGGAGTGGACATAATGCATGAAAGAGCTAATTGGAAGTTGTTTCATCTCCATTGGAAAGCGGTTTTAGAGCATCTCCAATGCAAAGTCAAGGTGGAATGCCTTAGGTGTATATGTGACAAAGAATATTGACATTACATTCAAAAAATTCTCTAATGCAACAATGTCAACATTGTATACTTGGCAAGTTATTATTATCGATTTTGGAAAAAAAAAGAGAGAGAGAAATATATTGATTGGATAAATTAATGCTTGACATTATCATCTCATGACATTCTCTGTGACAATGTCAAGCATTTAATGTGCCAAATAATCACTTTTTTACTAATTGTCATATTATTCCATGACTACGACTACATATTGGAGATGCTCTTATTATGAATACGAAAAGAGCAAATTAATTATATTTACTATTTTTCTTATTTTTAGAAAATATAGTTGTTTGGTAGTTACACAAATCTAATGGTTAAGAATAATTACTTGTTTGTAACACATATCCAATGACTAGGAATTAATCTTGTTTCTTTTACTAGTTTTGTAAGTTCGTCCTATTAAGGGCCGTTAGGGTTTATTTTTTCTCTATTTATATTGCTTCTTAATTGTAAGATACTTGGTTGATTTCGAATAAAAGTGAGTCTTTTATTGAAATTGGAACTCTTTTATTTGAGCTGTTGAATTGTTGGTTGTAGCCTATATCAGATTTTGGTATCAGAGAATGGTTCACGGAAAAGGAGGAAATTCTCATGGCTGTCATTGGGACCAAGGACTTTGATAAGGAGATAGCACATATGTGTAATCAAATTGAGAATCTGACCGCATTGTTTGATCAATTCGAAACATGGGCGAATGAGTCTGACATGTGGATTGGGTTCAAGACGAAAAACCCAGGGATTTAGAGTTTACCGACGGCTAAGGGGGTATAGTTGGTTTTGGGATTGGCGAGAAACCATCACGAGGAAATGTGACTCTTTTGAACTACCAGAAATTAAAAAATGTGAAGGTCCCAGTTAATGAGAATGTAGAACCAGTTGGTATTTTTAATGAAACTTGTTTGGAGTCAGGCGAGGATTGTGTAAGATTCTCTATTTCAAGAGAGTTTCAAGACCATCATGTGGTCAAGTCTAGAAATCAATTGCGAGGTCTCTATTTCAGGAAAGTTTCAAGACCATCATATGGTCGTGTCTAGAAATCAATTGCGCGGGGGAGGGGAGATAATGTTTTTCTTGAGGAGTTGAATCCTCTCAAATTGAAACTCCAAACAACTCCATCTTTTCTGAACTTGCTGGCGAGTAAATTATCCCAATCAAAAAACGAAGATTCTTCAATAGGGAACAACTGTGAGAAATTAAAGATTACTAATTTCCATGCAATTTTACATAGAATTGGGGATTGGCAATGGATTTCTGAGCATGAGAAAGTATATTGGTTCTTATATTAGAGTTATTGATACTTGGAGTTATAATTGATTCAAGAACGATGGTATTAGGGGATGTCAATTCAATTACATGTTTGTATAATGTCGTTAGTCAATTCAAGATTGTGGTATGTCTTGGTGTTGGATGAAAGATATGCAAGATTCGATGGCGAATTTTTTTCAAATTCGGTGAGAATGATGAAGACAGAAAGAGCAAATTAATTAAACTTACTATTTTTCTTATTCTTGGAAAATATAGTTGCTTAGTAGTTACACAAATCTAATGGTTAAGAATAGTTACTTGTTTGTAACACATATCCAACAATTAGAAATTAATCTTGTTTCTTTTACTAGTTTTGTAAGTCCGGCCCATTAAGGGACCGTTAGGGTTTGCTTTTTCTCTATTTATATCGCTTCTCACTTGGAAGATACTTGGTTGATTTCGAATAAAAGTGAGTCTTTTATTGAAATTGGAACCTTTTTATTTGAGTTATTGAATTGTAAATTGCGGCCTAAATCACTTTATTTTTCTCATCGTGTCTCATGTTGTCTTGGTGTAGTTTCTTTATTGTGTCTTTGACTCTTTGTGTGGTGTTTATAGGTGTATCATTTTCAGGTGGCTTTTGCTCTCATGAATCTCTGGAGCCCCTATTCTTCAATAGGGACTGTCTTTGGGCTTCTTTCTAATGACTCATGTTATTGTGAATAAAATATACTTATCTTTTGAAAAAAAATAATTGATATGGGTGATATCGTTCTCCAGCAATAGTGGGGAACTTTTGAGTTAGGTCACCCATTAGCCGAAGTGACTAGTAACTAACAGCTACTCTTCCACTTATAATAACCTATCTAAATTGAAAATATGAGAATGTCATGGCTGGTGGAAAGAATGAGGTGATCGCCGTGTAATGCAAAACATTCTTTTATGCAACAATGTACAAGAAAATAACAAAGAAAAGGTGATGAGAATGCAAATGCGCGGCCGAATATAGTCCTGTAATTTGTATTGCTTTGCTCGTGAAGTCTTTGGACTTATCCCTCATTCGTGTCGGTCTAATTTTAGATTGAATCATTAGAGGGGTCTTTTAGAACGGATCGGTGAATTGGATCATGAACCTTAAAATTCTACTAAATATAATTATTATGAAAATTAAAGTATAGCTGAACCTTTTAATAACAAAATTATAACTATAACAAGTTAAAATCATGTATAATAATAATATAAAAGTAGCTCTTATTTTATACAAATCATTGAACTACAACTAATTTATAAAATATAAATAATTAAAATAAAATGAAAGTTGAATTATCCAAAAGTTGAATTCGCAATTTTTATACAGCATTTACCTCAAAATAACTTTAGTGAAATTACTTAACAATTCAAAATACTTAGATAATTAAAAGTGATCGTAAGATCCGGATTGTGAGTTTAACACTACACTTTCTACGAAGCATTTCACAATTAATGCTCATAATTCATTTGTCCTTTTCTCTTTTTATTCATTGGTTGGGCCGGATCCATGCTTAACAGGCCCAAGCGAAGTTCAAAAAACTGAGCCCCTATGATGATCAACATTTTTTTAAATAGGGATAGTTAAAAAGTACCAATGGTTATAGTTGCATATTGTATAAATCATGCCAAAATGTGTAAATTGCAAAAAACAGGAGAAACTACTAACTTTGTTGCAAAACTACTAATACTCAATTACAACTAAGATTCACTTATAAAATAAAATATCAATATATATATATATATATGTGTGTGTGTGTGTGTGTATACACACACATAATACATGTATATACATATTTATATATAATATGTGTGTGGAAGGGGAGAACTAATCATTATCATAATCAATAAGAAGGTTACATTCCTACGTCCTAATTCGAAGAATATCCTGGCATTCACATGCAATTCAAATTACCATCAAATTGATATGTGGCTTCTAGAAATCATCTTGATAGAAGTGTATGACAATTGATTTCGCTTTATTTCATTAAAGCAAGAAACAAATTTTTGGTATGTATTTTTCTATTCATTTTAATTCTTGCACACACGGATCTACACACGCATTTGGATGGATTGTAAAAATTTTCTTAAACGATGCTTTTGTTTCATAATATCATTCAACTACTATATGGCTGGGAATTTGTGATTCAACAACATAAAGAAACATCGATATTACATATTTGTATATTGATTGTAGGGGTTGTTCAACCGAAAACTGAAATGTCCATAAATCCAAATAATTGAGGTATGCTTCATTTTAATTTTTTCCCCTTAAACTACCATTCTCTGCATCTTATAGATGTTTCCATCGTCTACTATATGCATTTGGAGTTCGAAATTCTTTGGCTAATAATTTTATGCCTAGATTTCTACACACATACACATATCAAACTTAGTAGTTTTACCATTTGAGCAACAAGTTTCCAATACACATATAAATATGTTAATTGTGACCTACGTTAGTTCACTTTAGACTTCTCCATTTATTCATAGGTAGTATGCTAATTCATGAATTTGATGGCCTTTCTGTTGTTTCTAGTAACATCATGGACAAAAGAATGTGTATTAGGGATCATGTTCTATATTCCTTTCTCTTCCCGACTTTTTACATATGTAATTGATGCTTTTAGTTTGGTTTATGTAGCTTGAGTGATTATAACCAAATATGTGATGCAATTAATTTGACTTATTGACTTTTTTTTTTTTAACGGCGCATATGCGGAGGACGCTAACGTATTAGTTCTTCTTGTATGGCAAAACATATCTCGACTCAATAATTTTGCTTGCTACGGTACAAAGAGTGTGCTTGTTTCTTCAAAACGAAG
>CAVNYN010272712.1:0-46956 GCA_963692815.1 Nyctanthes arbor-tristis | reverse complement strand
ATTGATTTTTAACAAAGTCTGGTTAGACGAAAGACATTCAACTAGTTGACAACAGTTGTTCAAAACAAATGATGACGTCCTGTAAATGCTTTGCTATTTTGGCTCGTGTTCTTGGTATAAGCAAAGGATCTAACTTAAATATGATGCTTTGGATTATGGTAACTGGAAACCAACTGAAAAGGGAACAAATTTACCTCAGGAGCTGCTTTATTACATTTTATAGGAGATGCAAATTTTAACCGCCTTCGTCTCTTGTTATTAAACTATTCAAAGGTGCATCTTTCTCAGTATTTAGGGGAAATTGTGGTGAAATTATAATCCCCATTTCCCCTTTGATTTTATAACTATTTAATTATAACCACACATTTCAATCTCTATTAAGTTGGCTTTTTCTTTGCTGTACTTAATTAGGTCCGTGAAGACAGTCACTTATGAATCGCTGAACCATGTAGTAAGGCTGATAAACGGAATGTCAGCTATATTGTTGGCAATTTTACCTGGGAAGGCTTCTATTCTTGAAGGCATTCATGGTTGGGAACTTAGACCAACTTTTCGCGGACCAAAGCTTCCACGCTGGATGGAAAAGTAAATTTCTACTGTCTAGATTTGTTCAAGCAAATTATTTCTGGTCATGATCTGTGCTGAGAATTTTCTATATGTTCTAATTTATATCAACGGGATATTCACGACGCTCTTCCGATCTTCTTGGATTTTTTTAAAAATATATTTTTAATTGGTTAAGATTGAAATAGGATTCATCTGACTGAAAGATTCTCTAGTTGTTGTTTACTGGTTTCATATTCCTTACATGTGTTCGATTAATTCCCTTTTAACTTTGTGCAGTGCACTTTGCACAGTACTTTCAGTAAGTCTTCAGTTAATGTCAACTAGGAAACATCAATTTCGAAATAAAAGTTTGAAATTAACTTCTATGTGGTTTGACCAGGAAGTTTGTGTATAATGTGACTAAATAATCTTAGATTCTTTGGTCCTGAATTTTGAGTTTGTGATCATCATGCAGAATTAAATAATTGCTTTGGCTCTCTGGATTATGTTTATTTTGGCCTATGCAGGAGTAACGAATTCAGTACGAACGGCGGTTTGAAGGGCTTTTTAGAGTTTATTTTCTTTTCTCTCATAATCTCTTGTCCATCAACATATATTGGTATTTGTGAGAATATCTCTGTTGTTACACTGTTACTCTAATCTAGTGCCGGAGAGCCAGTCAAATAAATTCTGCTTCCATATGTAACAGAATATTAGCCACCTTGCTGATTCTCTGTTTAGGAGAGTTGGTTCTAGTTAATCATTCATACGGAATTTACCTCCGAAGATTAATGATGAAAGGTTGGTTTGTTTATCCATGATTGGATAAATATCGATTCGGTCTGTTTTTCCTTCATTTTTCTGGTAGCCAGAAAAAGGGAAAACATGGCTTGGACTGTGGACGCAAATTATTCTCTTCGATTCCTTTATTTTTTCTGTATCTGTGCCTGTGTGTGCATGCAAGGGTGTTTTTAACTAACTTAGACCCTTATATGTATTCTTTATTTCTTGTGCTTCTTTGAATGAATCAAAAGATATCTTCAAGATGAATGACATCTCTAATTAATGATATGCTTTGTTAAGAAAATTGAAAGGCGACGCCAACAATCTGTGGAGCTTTGGAATTTGGGCTAGTATTCTTGCTAGTAGATTGTGTCATTACGTAAATTGTCTCATGGCTTATTTGAGACAGATATGGGTGACAGTATATTATAATTTGCTAATGTCTGAAACAATGTGGAGTAATTACCGAAGATACTGTTTGGTTGACTGTAGTTGGGTGGGAGTTGTGAAGTTACGGAGCTATACAGGGTTCCATTGCTTTGGTCATCTGGGAAGTAGGTGTTCAGATAGCTCCACCCCAGAATCAGCTAGCTTAATTGTTTATTGCGTAGGTTTCACCCTCTATCCCAGGACCCAAAACCCACACTTCACCCTGAACCAAACAACCAATAAAATAAAGAGGAAAAGAAGAGTAAATATCAGGCTTGGGAGTATGGATTATCACTGTAACATTTGTTTTCTACTTCCCCCTTTTATTTTTTTTTAATTAATAATCTCCCATTCTGTTAGCTTAAATGTAAACATAAAAGCTGAAACTTGCTATTTGCTAATATTTTTTCATTTGGTAAACTTGCTAATATGTCTCTTTTCTGCACGAACTAAGTAATTTGTCATTTTCTCATGGTGATTGCAGTGGTGTATCTTCTTTCAATCAGTTCATTCATGAACTCTCTGTAGATTCTGACACGTCCTCGAGCGTGGATTATTCATCTGCAGAAGAAGATAATGATAATGATGTTTATCCTGGGTCTCCTTTATCCCAAAGTTCTCGACTCTCTTTGGGAAGTAATTTTACCAGATCGCAATAATCCGATACATTGGATCATTTATATATTTTTGTGGCTTCTCTTTCCTGTGAAATTACTGTTGGGCCTGCCCCTTTATTTCTTTACTTCGTCTTCCCATAGAGCTTCTAAAGCCTCTACTAATTCTGGAAGCCTCCAGTCTTCAAGTATAGATTCACCCAGAAGATCTCAAACGCTCAAGGACCATATTATTCAAAGGGCCACAGATCGGAGACGTGGTGTTGTTGAGGTCTGAACCTTCTGCTTACACAATGTTTTTGTAATCTAAGTGATGAAATGATTCTTGCTTCCTGTCTCTGGTAGTCGAAGAGAAGAATATTTTTTGATGGGATTTTAGTTTTCTGTTCGTTGGTTTGAGCACATGCATATTGTTAAACTACCTCT
Organism: Nyctanthes arbor-tristis; assembly: GCA_963692815.1. Lineage (NCBI taxonomy): Eukaryota > Viridiplantae > Streptophyta > Magnoliopsida > Lamiales > Oleaceae > Nyctanthes > Nyctanthes arbor-tristis. The sequence continues at coordinate 44,158 of CAVNYN010272712.1, read as the reverse complement.
TGATGGTCATAAAAAATAATATATATATTTATAAAAAGGGCAGAGGATGCATGTCGCTTTATGATAGATATGGAGAGGGACTCTCCCATAACCTCACTTATGCATACATGAATAAAAAAGGATGCGTGAAAGATCAAGTGTTAGAAATAGAAATGCACTCAAATGATGAGGGGAAAAACGTTATCTTTTTTCTTTTGGGGGGGGGGGGTTTGGAATTTGTTCCTATAGTTGTAAAATTCGAAAATTGCACCTAAACCTAGCAAATTAGGATGTGTTGGAGTTGCAAGGGGACATGCACATGGTGATGCTGGATCATATAGTCAATTCAAAGCATTGAGTAAAAGCTTTATTCAAGCTCTCTGTGTTGTGCACGCATTTCATGATGAAGTTATGTATTTATTTGCAATCTGCTTGACAACTCTGCAAACACTCTACTGCAATATGGAAGCAGGGGTTCTGTTTGCTATACGTTTCTATGTTTAGGATGGTTTATCTATTGCTTGTAGGCACAAAATCTGAATATAGTGTATCTTCTTTTCATTTAATTTCATAACAAGAAGCATGTGCATTGTTACATGTAATAAAGAGATTTCCAGAAAGAAAGCAGAAAGTCGATGAAAGTGCCAATGCTGTACTTCATTTCACATTTTCAAGAAGAACCATAAGCACAAAGTCTAATTTTACTTATGTTTCTAGGATCTGCACCTAGCAACTGAGATTTTCATAGAATCCATATTTGATGCTGTTCATAAAGCAGCACATTGTGTTCTATCACCGACAGAGACCTTCAGGAGATTGTTGAGATGGCTTTTTTATAACATTGATGGTCATGGAGATGTCCCTGATGATGCGGGCACCCTTGTCTCCACAGCTGTTCTATCGGATGATGATCCGGCTCCTGTAGAAAAAATCACTTACAGGAATTCCCTCAATACAGATGCTCGGACATGTAAAGATGTCATAACAGAGCTCGGGTGAGTGGACTTTGATTTATGCAGTTATTTGTAGATTCTGGGAGAACTATGTATCTGTTTATGCAATAATCAGGTGAGATTTATTTGTTTAGGTACCCCTATGAAGCTATTCATGTGGTTACTGACGATGGATATATTCTTCTTTTAGAAAGGATTCCGAGGTATCTGGTGGTTAAAAATCATCAGCTTTATTAATTTAAAACATAAATTCTGAATGCTTAGGTCCTGTTCTGTTCGTGTTTCAATTTTTAGTTGTATTTTATATTTTTCTTTTGCTCTGTGTTTTCGCTGTAATTTTAGAAAAAATATGAATTTATTTTCCTTATTACAAGTGTTTTCTGTTAAAAAAAAAAAAAAAGCTGAAAAATCACTCAAAATGGTAAATTGTCGTTTTATGTTTTCTTTATATGATCTTTCACTTGTTTCCCAGAAGGCATTTCCAAAAATATGAAAATAAAGCAGTTTTCAGTGTTTCGGAAGAAAACTGAAAACAGCCTAAGAAACTGGAAAGAGAACAGACCCAGATGCATGAAATAATTTAGTTTAGGAAACGCTTGCTGACTGGATTCCAATGTCACAGGCGTGATGCACGAAAGGTTGTGTATCTGCAGCATGGAATATTAGATTCATCGATGGGGTGAGTAATCCATTTGGAAAGTTGTTGCCTATAGCTTATGCAAAATTATATTTCCTGATTCTGCTTTACAATATGCGTACACTGTCCAAAATAATTATAAGTTGTGTATTGCAAATGTTCTTCTCTGTTGCAAAGAAATAATCAAGATTCAAAATGGCACATATTCCATATCTAATTATGAGCTGGGATTTCATGCAAATTATTTTGGCACACTTATCAATCAGTAGAGTAGTACAGAAGTTTCCCATTTTAGGCCTTATTTTGTTGCCAGATTTGAGCTGTTGAACTAATTATGTTAGTAGTTATTTTGCACCTGTCTTTCTTTTGTTAATTACTTGATTTTTTTTTTTTGGTTGGTTGGAGGGGCGGGGGGGTGGTTGTGGTTGTTAATATGTTGCTCTTATTTAAGTTACTAGTGTTTACTGCCACTCCTTTGTCAATTAATGGAACTTGTCAATAGGTTTCCTTGATCCGGGTTTCCCATAAGAAGCCAAGTGATTGCCATGGTAAAACTATATTTCCGTATTTTGTGCTCCCTCCTGGTTTATGGATTTGATCATGAATATATTAGTCTACCTTAATTATAGAATGGGAGGAAATAGAAGACCGGGTAGAGAGGAGGAAGAAAAAGGCAAGTGAGGGTGGGGAGAGGGAGGTAATTATCACTATGGCTTCTACAACATTCTCACAGTATTATCAATTATAGCACTGTAACTTTTTGATGGGCTTGTGTTTACTCGAGCATGGTCTTTCCCGTCCTAGAATATTTAAAGAATTGAGGGGGAAGAAAAGTTTTCAGTAATTCCTTCCCCTTTGCTGTATACATGGATTTCTTATTTTTTTTTTCATGTGATGACGCAGCTGGGTTTCCAATGGAGTTGTTGGTTCACCAGCTTTTGCAGCCTTTGATCAAGGTTTGTGGTGTACATATCTATATCATGTAGTTTGATTATCATGTCTCAGAGCATAATATATGGATATGGATATTACCTTGCATTTCCAGGTTATGATGTTTTTCTTGGGAATTTTCGTGGTCTAGTTTCCAGAGAGCACGTTAACAAAAATATTTCATCACGACAGTAAGTCCCTGTTTCCACGGTTCTGATTTATATCTTGAACTTTTATTTTATTTACTTTTTCTCAGGAAAGCTGTTATCTTTCCGCCTTTTATGTTTAAGTTGTTAATACTGTGAAATTGAACTTTACCATTTGCATGATTTGGAGAATTTCAGTCCCTCGATCTGAAAACTTAAACAGTTGGATACCGCTCCTCACATGTAGGCACAATTTATTTCTTATCAATCAAGTCTAACATGTGGATAGTGGTATCATTATTGTTGTTGTTGTTGGGTGGCGTGGAGACTTGAATGCAGGACTTCCACTATCTTGTTGAGCCACTCGGTTTCAAAGTTGTTAGATCGTGCCACATTTTTACAAGTTACATCTACTTTCTAAAACTAATATATTTTTAGTCCACTGTGTATTCTGATTTCATGATATGCTTCATTAAACTTACGAAATTTTCAACGTCTTGTTTTCTTTTCTTCCTCTGTTTTCCATTTCTTGTATGTGAATTTCTTTTCAAAATCAATCTTTTAACAAAACGAAAGAAAAAGCCAACAGAAATAATAAAAACCGGTCAGCTATACGTTATCAGACTATTCACTTGGTTAAATGATCGAAAAGAATATGCAAAATACTAATTACTAATTGTAGGGAAGCCTTCACAAAATCTTTTACAAAACATGGTGGGTTTACCATGTTACCCCTGAGTATTGTGTGATTGGGGCAATATAATCTAGGGGTAGGATGGTGAAATTTACCCGATTTTGTAAAAGATTTTGTAAAGGCATCACTACAAATAGCAGGACTCAAAGAATATATGCAATTTGGCTCACCTATTGATTTTAGTGGCTTCAAGTTTGGGACAGCTATAAGTTATTAGACTATCCGCTTGGTTAAATCATCGAAAAGAATATACTATGAAACTTAGCTCACCTATTAATTTTTAGTGGGGTCAAATTTGGAGTGCACAAATCATTGATAGAATTGGTTTTTGTGAGTTTTTATATTCTTTTAATGTTGCATGTCCATACAGGTATTGGCGTTACTCAATCAATGAGCATGGAACGCAAGATATACCAGCAATGATAGAGAAGATACATGAAATCAAAGTTTCTGAATTGAAGTCTGATCTGCATGATCTGGACAAAGAAAGTAGGAGTGAACAGCTTTATAAACTTTGTACAATTTGTCACAGCCTGGGAGGAGCTGCTATTTTGATGTATATCATTACACGTCGGATTGAGAACAAGCCACACAGGCTCTCAAGAATGATTTTACTGTCACCTGCTGGCTTTCATCAGGACTCTACGCTTATGTTTAGTATCATAGAGTACCTCTTTCTTTTGGCTGCTCCTGTCTTAGCACCGCTTGTGCCAGCTTTCTACATTCCCACTCGTTTCTTTCGTATGCTGCTGAATAAATTGGCTCGTGACTTCCACAACTTACCAGCAGTTGGAGGATTGGTACAGACTCTTATGAGTTATGTTGTTGGCGGGGACAGCTCAAATTGGGTTGGAGTATTGGGTTTACCCCACTATAATATGAATGACATGCCAGGTGTTGCATTCCGTGTGGCACTTCATCTGGCACAGATGAAACGTGCAAAGAAGTTTGTCATGTTCGATTACGGGAGTGCAGCTGCCAACATGGAAGTGTATGGCTCCGCCGAGCCGCTGGACTTGGGGGAATACTATGGCTTTATTGATATTCCTGTTGATCTTGTTGCTGGGAAAAAAGACAAGGTCATTCGGCCATCTATGGTAAGAAAGCATTATAAGTTGATGAAAGATGCAGGAGTGGAGGTTTCGTATAATGAGTTTGAGTACGCCCACTTGGATTTCACATTCTCACATCGGGAGGAACTACTGGCGTATGTTATATCACGCCTACTACTGGTTGGTCCCACTTCAAAGCAGCCGCAAAAATCTCTCAAGTTGAAGGGCAAAGATACACACATAAAGAAGAGCTAAATGGATAGCAACCAACATAAAATACCTGAAATCCGGTTTTTTAGGAGTTCTTCAGGTAACTTTTGTGTATGTCATCGGGTGTTTTGTCGACATATGTAGACATAAATACTTTAAGTGTATTTTGTGATATAGGGATGTACATAAATCAAAGTTTCACACTTTTAGGTTACAGAATTGGTGAACTTAAGAATGTCCCGGGATGATCAAAATGTGAAATACTGTGTGTATCTTCAAGCTAGACGCAAATGGTATGCTCATGTACTCTGGTATCCACACATTGGTTTTTATGTACTATACAAGAAGGGCAGAATTACCGTACAGACTATACTGCCCTTCCATACCATTGCTCATTAGATTTCTGATTAGCAGAATTTGTGATATCTGTAAGTTGACTCATTTTGTTATTCCTTTGATCTAGAGTTTGTACATAATGCAGATGTGTGAAAAGAACTCTCTTGGACTTTGCATTTTCTTGTAAATTTCCTACAGCCTTCGAATTTCACAGGACTTTGCTGGGCTAGGGTTGAATAGGTCTTGCTTCTTTTGGGTATATCATGTTTGCTGTAGAGCACGAGAATAGGAGGACATCCTAGTGAAAATTTTCTAGTACCTATTTTGGCACTAGAAATTTATTCTAAATCCTAATCTCTATGTCTCTTAAAGAAATAGGTTATAGATAGACTATTAAATTTATTTGTGTTGATATATATACGTAAATAATGTTGTATTAGAAAAAATTAGACACTCAGTAAAGAATTGTCCTTATAATTTGGGATGATGAAAAAGGAAAAACAGGGACTACTTAATACATGCTCCACTTGGCTTGGGGGATTAGCTCAGTTGGTAAGCTCCGCTCTTGCAATTAGGTCGTGATTAACGGTTGGATAACTAATTGTCCAAGAGGTAATGATAGTATCTTGTACCTAAACTAGCGTCTCACTTTTTCTAAGGAATGGAGAGAAGACTGGAACATCTAAATATATCACTAAGGACTTCACTGAGACAAAAATAAATTGTCAATAACGTGAAAGAGGCAGGATGAGCAGTTGACTAGATCTACCATAGATCATACATGGACGCTTGGAGGTAGTTGGTGTTGGCGGCTCTCCTAGAGGTCACACGTTTGAGATCCATGGGGAAGAGGGTCAAGTTCCCTTTTGATGCGCTCCCTCCAACCCTATGAACAAAATTCAACAAAAGCCAAAAACAAAAAAAAAAAAAAAAAAAAAAAAAAATCCATGGACCGACACCATCATCTCCAATTTACGTTCAGGAAAATAGCCCAAAATGAAGAAGAAACTTCGGCCCAAAATGTTTCTATTTTGACCCAGGCCCAAAAGCTCATTCATAATCGAAGCCCAAACCAGAATCTATTCCCTGTGAATTTCTCTTATCCCCCCCTCCCCCTCACAATCGCCGATCACCCTCTCCCGCCTTCAATTCCCGCCGCTACGGCTTAAGAATAAAAAGAAAATGGTCTAATGTTTTCGCAAGAAATTTTTAAGTTGGGACTTCGCAAGAAATCTATACAAGTCCAGTGCGCGACGTTTCTTTCTCAGTTGAAAGAGCGGCTCACCTCGGACGGGCATTTCGGGTTTGTGATTTGGATTCTGTAATCAGTAGAGGGAGTGAAGGAGCAAGACGGATTGATTGAGTAGAAGGCGAATCGACGAGAGCAGTGATGAAGTCACCAAGATGGGGTTATTTTAGGATTATTACTGGTACTATACTCGGTGGGATTCTTGGCTTTTATGCTATGCATCGCGCCGAACTCAAGTACAAGGTCTAGTTCTCCTCCTTCCTGAATTAGTAGTTTAATTTTTTGTTATCTGGTTTCACTAGATTCTTTTAATATTCAGAATTCCGCTGTTTTTGAGGGTTTTTAATTTGTACAGGAGATGTGGAATGAGAGATTGAAGCGGTATGAAGAAGAGCTTAACAAGAAGAAGAATGAAGAGATTTCTAATGAGTCTCAAGAGTCCCTATAGCTCTGCTTTTATGTGACCAAAGATTTCATTTTTTCCTTTATTTGGAGCTTTTCTTTTCCTTTTGTTTTCTTGGAGGAAGATGCTGCGGCTTTTATTAAGAGTTTTGTGTCTGGTTAAAGAGTTATGGGGTTTCTGAAAGAGTGTGCAATTGTGAGATATTAATAATATCTAACAATTTTGAAGCATAGGATTGAGTTTTCTTGTTCTTCACTTATATGAAAGAATGGAGTCCCAATGGCTTTATTGATCCATTCTGTTTGCTTTGAATATTTTGTGTATCAAGGAGGGGAATTTATTTGTGATATTAGGCATTTAAATTTGAATTCTTGAAGAACAGAAGAACATTTCTTGCACCCCACTCATTCAATATAACTAGCATTCACTGGTTTTCTAGCTCAACAGATGCGTAGATGGCATATAAAGTTTCTTTTCTGGTTACGGGAGGGAGGACGGAAGAACAATCGTGAGGCTGGATAACTATGTTTTAGGCTCTTTATAGTGTCTTGCTTGTCCTATCAGCTATGAAGGAACATATTGCATTCTCTTGTTTCATTTTAGGCATTTAAATTCTTGAAGAACAGAAGAAATATTTCCTGCACCCACTCTTTCAATATAACTAGCATTTGCTGCATCCACCTATTCACTGGTTTTCCATCTCAAGCGATACTTAGATGGCACAGAGACTTTATTTTCTGGGTACTGGAGGGAGGATGGAAGAACAATGATGAGGTCAGCTAACTATGTTTTTGGCTGCTTTGTATTATCTTGCTTGTCCTAGCAGATGTATAGAAACCTTCATTCTCTCGTTTCATTTAAAAAAAAAAAAAATGGAAAAGGAAAAAGAAGAAGAAGATACACGAATGCTGATGTATAGTTGTTTCCCAGCTGATTCTCCCTTGTTAGTGGCTTTTATTCTTCAAGACCATAAATGCTTTCTATTCTATGTGGACTAGTGTCATGCGCATCTGTCATCCATATTACACATTTTTATTGGAGAGGAGAGCTTAATTCAGGAATCAAATGATGCTTCAAAGGAGTGTGATAGGAGAATACTGCAGAAATGGCCTTTGGTAATTTGTAATACCATTTCTTTAATTTAGAATTGATTAAACGCTCTGAACCATTGTAAGAACAACTTTTTTGAGACTTCCTGAACTCCAATCCACTTCCACTGATTTCTGAAGGTTCTTATATTTATTATCGCAAGTCATAATATATACATGCTCTCTACTAGTTATTGATGCATAGAAAAGTGTCAATGCTTTCTAGTTGCCTTTTGGCTTTAAGGGACAAGGTTTTCCTTTAGTTTGGGGTAGCAGTTAAGATAAATCTTGTATTTTTGTTTTTAGAGAAACTCATTCCTCAGTTTTGTGGTCAATCAGAATGATCAACTCTTGGTCTTTGATTCTTTGACAGAATATAGTTATCTTTTTCAATACGTAGTTCTGATCTTATGCTTTATTAGCACATATTCTGCTTTTATCACAGGGAATTGCAAAAGTTTGGGATTGTCGAAGTGTAATTGTAACTTGATGTTATTCATATCATCTGCTAACATCAATTTCTTCCTTTGAATGTCATTCCGGCATGGGAAAACTTCTTTCAAGCCTCGTGTATGAGATGTATATTTGGTGTTGATTGTTTTTATATGATTTCATCTTGCTTTCTGGTTTGTGCAAGCGTTTCTTGATAACCCAGTAATGCTTTGTGATTGTTGCTGTCCTAGCGGACTCTACTCTGTTCCTGCAGACATCTTCACTTTGCCCAGGTCATAGTAGAGTTTGCTGCTCGACTATCCGGATTGTTAAAACTCTTCCTTGACTGCCTTTGTGTCTCTGTGCCTTATGATTGAGGTTGAAGTGTTTATTGTGTGCTCTTCCGATCTCATTGGCTGATTGGATAACGTATTCTAGGACTAATCTGGCACATACAAGAGTCGCTGGTGATGGGAGGAAGTTCTCCCTAACACGCAACTTAGTATAGAAATGTAAACCGAGAAATCAATGAACTAGAGAAAATGAAAAATTGGGGTAAAGAGAAACCACCAATAACGCAACTCTACAATCTATTGTGACTGCCTTTTTAAGACTTTCGTCTTTGCGACTCTAGCATGAGAATGCTATTTAGAGTCGTCGTTCTATCGGTTTATACAAATTATCAACATCACATTTTAAGATCACTGGGCTTTTGAGTAGGATTGGCTAAGCATATTAATTTATATAAGCTTTATCCAAACATGTTTTAAGACTCAAATCATGTATGGCTAATTTTGAAGTTAAGTTAGTACATTTTTAAAGTTAAGTGACTCAATTGAGGTTCAGACAAAGGTAGATGACCTTTCATAAATAAATCATCCACGTAATGACCCCTCGAAGTTGAAATAGTAAGAATTCGCGGGAAGCTCCACAGATACCGCGCTTGCTTTACAGAGAGAGAATGAACGATTCAGGTGCAATTCTGTGTCAAATCTCTTCTCTCAAGGACATGCTTGATCAGGTATTAATGGATATCTACGACTTTATGTACAGAGGCTTAGCTTTTCTCGAATGATATCTTTTGAGATCTATCCCGTAGTTCTGTTAATTTCTTTGCACTAATCCGAAGGTTAATGAAGAAATCGAAGCAAATATCCAGATAACCAGAGAAATTGAATCGGATCTGGTCAAGTGCGGGGAAATAGAATGCACTTTAGCTTCTCGTGAATCAGAATTGATGAATGTGGCTTATATGTTGCAGTACGAGATCACTGGATTGATCAGTGTAGCTTGTAAGAAATTTCTACCCCTCGAATGATTCTTAGTAATTTGAAAATGTTAATTCTGTAGTTGAGTAATTCTACAATATCTGACCTATTTGTAAAAAATCAGTTCAATGGAATTTACAAAAAAAGGCACATCTCCAGACTCCAGACAAAGTTGGTTGTCCCGTTCTTTTCAATTTAAACCTGGACTGTTTCCTAGAACATCCTATCCAATGTTATTATCCGGGCTAAAAAAGACCACAAAAATGTTGGAAAGAGAAATTCCCCCAAGAGGAGTCAAAATATTGGTTGTTGAAAAATTTTAAGGGTTTAATACATATTTGGACAAGGACAAAACAAGAACGGGGAATACTAAGATTGACAGAGTTGTAAATTGATTTTCTCCTACTCAAATATTCAGGGGCTCACAAGTAGCAATTGCACTCAGGTATAGACATGTAAGATGTATCAGGTCAACAATTATACCCACTGTTGAGGTCTCATTGGTTTTTAAATTTCTTACAACGCACAATTTGATTCAAGGCGACACTACACAGCATTGTTAATCACAATAGTTTAAGCATTTCCCAAATATGTTTATACCTGCCCGGCTATGAAACAGTTGCTTCCATGTCAGGAATTTTAAATTTTACATTTTGCAAGATTAACACATAACCACTTTTATATTGTTCTTTAAAAAACACACACAGGGACACACATCACCACCTCTATTAGTTTTGTGATTGTTGAGGTTGTTTGTTATGGACTTGATATCCATTCTGAATGTTAAGTCTGACACTCCATGCATACACGGCACTCTATCTTAATTAAGGTGAACTTGAGGAGTAGAACACAGACATTTTGAAATTAACAGAATAAATTGAATGTAGATAGCAAAATTGAGATGTTGTGACTTGTGAGGGTTTGGAAACTCTGAGAAAATTAGACAACGAAATGATGATTGGGGATCTATAGAACATTTTGAAACTAAAAACAACGTAGGGTGTGGCATTTTTTCGTTTGTGAAAACATGATTCTCAGTCCTGCTGTCTTCTCACAAGTCACAGCACCACACCAATCGGCAGATTGCAATGTCCCCCCCCCACCCCACCCCCCCCAAAAAAAAAAAAACCCAATCCTTTCCAAAATTTTTAATGTAGCTTGAACCCAACCAGTCTGCTATTTATTAGCACCTTTAGTCAAGTATCTTATGAGACTACAAAGTAAAGAATATAATTTACATACTTTTCAACAGGGATATACCATTTGGTTCAGTGAGCTCTCTCACTCACACTCACCCTTTCTCCCTTTACCTTGACCTGCATATAATCTTTTTCTTTTCTTTTTTTGGTTGGGGTGGGGGTGCGGGTGCAACTTCATTGTGAATTCTTGTGAGGTAGAGGTTACTACTGCACTCATACTCTTCTAAAGCTTATATTTTTTGCTCATAGCTGATTCAAGGAACTCTGTGAAAGTTATGGAGGATCAGGTACAACGTCTACAATTGAAGCGTGATGAAACCCTGAAAAGATTGAATGACAAACGGTGTGTCATTAGTTTCAGTGAATGTTATTACGATAGATAATAAAAATAAATCAAATGTTTGTATCTCACTGTGAGAGGACATCGAGCAAAAGTTAAAGTCCTGCTTTATATGATATGATAAATCAGGAACTTAAAAGCTAGATTTCTTGTATGATCTGGAAAGTTTGCTAAGTGATTTGCCTTTCGCAAAGATTGTTCTTTAAACTAGGTTAATTGCAGAAGATCTCACCGAGTCTTTCAAATGAAACATCTCTATTGTTTACTGAATTGGACACTTCAGGATTCCGGTTATATATGTCCTTGCATCCAAATTTATATTCTTCTATGAAGTTGTACACATTAGGCAAGTCAGCACCTTTTTCATGCTCCAATATTTCATGTACTATAGAAAAAATATTAGACGACTCTATTATTTTACAAAGTTTTCTCATGGCCTGTAAAGTTTTTCTATGAAAATTATTATCCCAACAGCATGCTTCTTTGATTTTTGGAAAATAGCTTTACTAGCTTTGGGATTTGTTTTGGCTAGTTCATAAAAATCTATATAATTGTTTTGGGATTTGTTTTGGCTAGTTCATAAAAATCTACATAATTGTTTTTGCACAGAGAAGGATTCATTACCTCATGCCTAGACTTTCAGATGTCCATTACTTGCAACAAAAATGATGAAGTGAAGACATTGCTTTCAGAGAAAGAGTTTCTAGAACATGAAGTTCAGATTTTAGATAAGAAAAGTAACATTTTGATCAATTCAACTTCAGCATTCGTGGAGGATATTGTTCAAGATATCCATGATTCAATTTCTGGTAATTTGTGTTTTTCTTTGGTTTCTTTCTTTTCTTTTCTTTTCTTTTCCCTTTTTTTTTTTTTTTTGGTGATCACATAATTAAAGTTTCAAATGGAGGAAAAAAAAAAAAAAAAGAAAAAGAAAGAGGATACTGCAAATACTGCCTTGGTATTCAAATCAAGATATTATGCAAGGTCTTTCAGTAGTAACTTTTCCTTGTTTGATATTTCTGTTGGAGTCGTTTTTCCCTTCTAAAATTTCATGTCTATGCTTGATTCCAGGTCAGTGTTACTCAAATATTTTTGCTGGTTATAATTTATCTATTTAGATATTTATTGTTCTTTGTGTTTTTGGACGATAGCTGCTGATGTATCAACAGTTCTTAAAATATCATTTTTGCACATATATATTAGATGATCCATTTCAGGTAAGTTGCTTTTGTGCTATTAAACTAATTGAAAATTATGTGCTTTATCTAATGGATTATTAATCAAAACACAGCAAATTGTTGAGCTTTTAAGTCCCAGTTAGCAATCTATTCCTATTTCAAAATAAAAATAGAATAAGTGGAAACAAGTGATGAAGATTTATAAAATACATGTAACTCTCATAAAATATATAAATGCCTAATTCTATTAACAGAAATAGATCACATACAAGGGTTAAAACCATATTCGCATTTTCAAGGATAACATTGTATGATTAGGTTGAATTAAGCCCTTTGTGGATGTTGTGCCTGTGTGACTGTGATACTGAATATGATCTTATAACATAGTGATGATTTTGTTAGAGACCATCCAGTAACTTATATTGATTTGTTTAATTCTGCAGCTTTGCATGTTGAGATACACAGTGGGAATGTCGAGAATGAGAAATTGCTCGAGGATATAGTGGAGTTGAAGACAACATTGCATTCGACTATTTCAATTAGTAACGACGAGGATTGGTAGTTCTGCATATTTCGTGTTGCACTATGACTACTACTGCACTAGTGTTTACTCTCGTTGGACTTTCATTAATTTTGCATGGTTTGCGTTGTTCTCCATCAGACAACAAGGTGGTGCCATCTTTTACCTGTTTTTTCACGGAAACCATGTGGTCTCCACTATGGAGACACCTAGTTGTTATTATTATAAAAAACAAATACGTAAGTGAATTCTTATCTTTTTTTTTTTATTTTACGCTACAGTCTCTATAGCATGATTTCCATAGAAAATTTTGCCCTGTTATTCATTGTAGATTTGAATACGTATCGCAACTTACGAACAGAATTTCCCGATAGAAACGTTTTGATTTATTTTTTTATTATTATTTTTTTGCATCAGATAAATACGTTTTGATTTTAAATTCATAGTCCTTTGTGTAATTGTACATTATTACCCTTATTTTGTCTTGTATATGTTGATGTTCATATTCTTTAGACATTCCAACGTAGGAATTTACATTAGAAAGACCGCTCAAAATTAATTTTGACAAAAGAGCCATGGCATTTCCATTATTGTTTGGGTGGATTATCCCAACGTCACAAATCATTAGGGAGCTTTATCACTAACTGTATTTAAATCAAAAGTCAAACTTTAATACCAACTATATATTCTCTATAAAAAATAGATTTTTACGCTTATTAATAATCTTTCTTTACATTCACACAATAAATATCTAAAAAATTCAATTTTAAAAAGTAACTCTCAACTCATAAAAAGAAGTAAACACTATTTATACTCGAACCCTTCTCGTAAAAGGGGCAACAATGTTTGCTCTTAATGGTTATTTGACATTCAATGATAAGTATACTAAAATGGTATAGATATTCCTGATGTGAGGTACATAACTAGATTTATTACTATTTTTGAAGGAGGTCTCTTTTATTATTTTTTTAGCTTCTCTTTCAATTACTTCTAGTTCATCATCAAAATCAATTTTCTTTATATTATTCCTCTTTCTGGTTAGATGCACTCCTAAAACATATACCAATATCATCGAGACGTCATATGATGATAATGATTATCATTGATGCCCTTCTCTTTTTCTCTTTAGAGCATCTCCAATGTTGTGGTTTTGTCACCCTGCATGAATAGTGCCAATTTGAAGGAGAAAGAAAGTGAAGGAAGAGAGGTGAAAAAAAGTGATGGGGATGCACAAATAAATTAAAAATGGGTTAATTTCACAAATCGTTCACAACTTTTGAATTAAGAATCGGTTTCGTTTCTAACATTTGTTTTCACCCTCCACAGCCCACAACCTTTAATAAATGCACGCAAATCGTCATCTTTTTCACTATTCCAAAATATTTTCAATGAAATGATGATTATACTCTTTAAACTTTTTAATTTTTTTTTAAAAAAGAAGGTTTAAAAATAATAAAAAAATTAAAATAAATTTTATTTTAATTTTTAAATTAAAATAAAATTTATTTTAATTTTTTTATTATTTTTAAATATTTTTTAAACAATTTAAAAAGTTTAAAGGGTATAACTGTCATTTTGTTGAAATTTTTTAAAAATAATAGAAAAAATGACGATTTGCGGGTATTTATTAAAGGCTGATAGCAATGAAGTGTGAAAACAAAGTTTGGAGATGAAACTGCTTCTTAATTCAAAGATTGGATACGATTTGTGAAATTAACCTTAAATTAAAATAATATTTGCTAAAGGTCTTTATTACGGTTCGAATTCAAAGACTTTGTCCGATTTTGTCTCATTTTTCTAAATATTGCATGGACTATTTTTTAAATAGAAGGGAGCATTGGAGATGCGAAAAAGAATCCATGGTGCGATCCATATTCAAAAGCTGTAGGTACGGTCATTTTAAACGGGAGTAAGACTAGTTAAAGTAAAAGTTCAGGGACCATTTTGAAAACGGATTATATAAATTGAGGTGAATATGCAAATCTAGATGGCAGGGGAGTGAGCTGTGAGCCATACAACTGAGCGCGTGACGAATCGATTCCTCTCCACCTTGGGATTGGATTTGATTTTCGCGGCGGAGGTGAAGATGAAGATAGCGACAAAGGGGGCGTAACATCTAATAGCAAGCAAAGAACAATATTCGATTCGGTAGGGAAGGGGAATTTCGAAAAATTTGCAGAGGAAAATGTTGGTAGATGAATTCTGGAGGGAAAATATCAAAAGGGATGGAGGGAATTTACTTTGGACATGGACTCTCGCTGTTATCATCCTCATATTCACTTGCAATTTGCTCAGGTCTCGATTCCGGTTTCTATATTTTACACTCAGAAAGCAAAAGGACATTCATTTGGAGCCGGTCACCAATTGTGCCACCATTTCTTCCCCTTGCCCCCTTTCAAAGCACCGGTATGTTTGTTTTGTATTACTCTTGATGATCGTATGCAGGGTTTCTGTAAGAATTGGTAAATTTGATTTGTTATTGCAGAATTTTTGGAGTTATCATAACTGATTTGGATTTGAAGAATCTGATCGATGACTTAGATGAGAAGTTTCACGACAACGTTATCTGGGACAAAGTCATTGACAAGAGAAATAATCAACTTTCGTATAAGGCCAAGTGTTGCAAACCAAGAGTATGTTCTCGTGTGCTATGCTGTTTTAGTGTTCCTCTCATTTTGGATGTATGCTCCAGTTAAAAGAGCATTTTCTATTATTATGTTTTGCAGGACGGACCTTTGAAGTATTTGAGCGTCACAACTTTTGAGAATTGCTCGGTTGAGGTGCTTCTGAAGTTTTATATGGATAATGACTACAGGAAATTATGGGACAAGACTGTGGTGGATCATGAACAGTTGCAAGTGGACCAAGCTTGTGGGACTGAAATCGGGCGCACCATTAAAAAGTTCCCTTTCTTGACAGCACGGGAGTATGTATTGGCTTGGAGAGTCTGGCAAGGCAAAGATGGATCCTTCTATTGCTTCATTAAGGTATTACCACGAACATTTTTTCTTCAGTAAAACACGTGATACGTATCACACCTCTTTAGTTGTAAAACATTTGTTATGGATCGTTCTACTGCTTCATCAAGGTATAGCTACGAACATTTTCTCTTTAGTTATCTAAGTAGCACAACTCTTTATTATGGAAAGGTTAAATTTCAAAATTATTTGTGTTATGTATCAGATTACTTTTTCCATGTTTTGCCTCTCTGATTGTACCTGGCTTTAATTACTTGCTGCACATGACAATTGCTAGGAATGTGAACATCCTTTGGCTCCTACACAGAAAAGGTATGTAAGAGTTACGCTCTTCAGATCTGGCTGGAGAATCAGGAAAGGTAGATTACTGGTTGTCTTTTGTATTCTACTAATGTGACTTAAGTTCCAATTGAGTGTCTCGTAGCTAACTTGAATAGTTGAGCTGGGTGGGAAGGCCTGAGGGCTGAGACAGTTCCATAACTAGCTGCAGGTGTTTGGAGATGTCAAACGGGAGTAATGTGATTACTTACGGCTTTTTCCTTTTTCTTTTTTCGTCTTGAAAGGGCTTTCCGCCGGAAGGGAGTCAAAATGCTTTAGAAGGGTCCATGTAATCCTAGATCTTTTGGTATTTTATTATTTGAAAATATTCTTATGCCTTGATTAACTCTATGACTTAATAGTGAATATATGTACATAAGGTAAACGTCATTTTATAAAATTGTAAAGAGAAGATTAGTTTATTCAAGATGTTGTTATTTATTAGGTACAAGGATGGTGTATGTCTCAAAATGTACAATAATAGAACATGTATCTGATAGAACCCCAGTTGTCTAATTGAAGTGTGAGAGCGGCATGATTGATGATAGAGATGTTATAGAATAAAGTCTAAGTGACTAACTATAGATTTTGGGTTCGGTGTTCATTTCATTTTAGGCATAATTTGAGGATTAGTTTGATAGAGTAGTATAACCTCTCAAAATGTGGCTCAATTTACAGCACTAGAAAATGTATTTGATAGAATAGTTGTCTAATTGAAGTATGGGAGAGGCATGATGGGGAGACAGTAGAACAAAGTCCAAGTAACTTAATATAAATAGGGGGTGGGGAGTTTATTTCATGTTAGGCAGAATTTGGATATTAGTTCGGAAGAGTAGTAGAGTCTCTCGATTGCTCTGCAATTGATTATTATCATTCTTGCATTCAGTACGAACTATACAAATAGACCAAAGTCTCTTTGGCATTCTACGTTTATCAATTTCTTATCCACACCATAACCTTCAACTGCCATTTACACTCTCAGCAACTCAATTAGGAACCAACAGTATTTAATTTGATATCTTGTTACTTTTGAAATTTTCGTGGAACAAGATTTGGGGCATGTCACGAGGTCTGGCTGACGTGTAAAGAAAGGTTTATTCCTATTCTGGAAAATTTAATGGAGGTGATGGAGATCATTTAAGGCATTTTATTTAATAATTTCCAAGTGTACATGCTCATTTTAGGATATACAATTTGGATTTTAATTAGTATTATTTGTTATTTCATATTAGTTTAGGGTTGGTTTGATAGATTTTTCAAAGTCAATTCTCACTCAAAC
The DNA here is from genome assembly GCA_963692815.1 of Nyctanthes arbor-tristis. Lineage (NCBI taxonomy): Eukaryota > Viridiplantae > Streptophyta > Magnoliopsida > Lamiales > Oleaceae > Nyctanthes > Nyctanthes arbor-tristis. Next base: position 26,969 of record CAVNYN010272712.1, on the reverse strand, counting down.
TCATTTTCAACCACACATTTATCCATTAAAATAATCTTACACGTAAATTCGTAACTTTTCCATACTTTTCAACCACACATTCTCTGAAAAAATCACTTTTTCTCAAAGTCAATTCTCAAAAATCTAAATCAAACACAATATAAATGAGGACTTGTCGACCCTGTATAAAAATTTTGTGCTTTTGTATTTGTTCATACTTTTTTATATTCTGCCTCAAATTCTAATGATTTCTCCCCTTTTCCCTTCTATAATTCTTGTTCCTTGAGATATTGTGATCAGGATCAAGAGTCTTACATCTTATGGTTGCTGTAGGAAACAGTTCCATACTTCTATTTCCTGGCATTGAGATACTTGATATACTTCCTTATGTAGCACATCAGTTATCAATAAACATCCCCCTTGAGAGCTCCATTACAGTTGTCAATTTTTTTACAAAAAGATGGATCTCCTATAAGTTTAATTATGATAAAATATTAGATAAAATAAACAGAGAAACGGAAGAATAAACATATCACCTTTCTGTCAATGTACAAGATCCTCCTCCTCCTTCTCCTCCTCCTCTTTGGTTGGTTTTGGTTGGGGGTGGGTGGGTAGTGTTCGTGGAGCAACAGCTGGCTGGTAGAGGTTGCAGTAGCAAGCGGGGGAAGCTGAGTTGGTACTTTCCCCCATTTTTAAGGATGGCATACCTCTTTGTACTAGCTTAGTATTTTAAATGTGTTGTTTTCTCACATTGAGTCACCTTCGCAGACCACTTTCTATCGAAGTTCTTTTTTTGGCAGTTCCTGGTAGAAATGCATGTGAGATCAAAATGGTCCACCAAGAAGATGCTGGTTTGAATGTTGATATGGCAAAGCTCGCTTTTGCTAAGGGCATATGGAGTTATGTATGCAAAATGGATGATGCACTTCGCAAATATTCAGCTACTAGCCGACATCAATTAAATTCAGCCATTACCTCAATTCAGAAGGTTAGGACTATTACCTTTGCATGATAACGGTGACACTCATGCAGGTATCTGATGTGAACACTAATGGCCAATTGGAGTACTAGGTTAACAAATTGCTAGATCAATGCTCTAGTACACATAATTTATATGCTGTTTATCATGAAATTGTTTTTCTTTTTTTTTTTAATTAATATTATTATTATTATTTTAACATATTTGTGTGGACCAATAGTAAGAGGGGGATCTGTCAACCAAAAAAAAAAAAGGGTAAAAGGGGGAAAAAAGAAATCACTTTTAACATAAAACTTGTGCTGTCAATGTTGAGATCGATTGTTTTACTTGTGTTTACCAATAGTAAAATGAAAAAAAAAATAAAAAAGAAAAGAAAAAAAGTCCATGTTATTTTGTATTTCCTTTCAAAGAATAGTTCAAACTATTTTCATCCACATATTTCACGGAATCCACTACTCATTTTCACTCATTCTTTTCCAATTCTGAAATAAGTAAGAAATTAATTATATTAATTAAGAATAAGATAAAGTATCCAGTGATTAAATTTCAGGCTTCCAACTTTAATAGGTATGACAGTTGACTTAACTGGCACTACTTCTTCCTGTCCATTCCAACAGCCAACTTCAATGGATTTTCCCTTTTCGTCTGGGCTGATATTTGGAGATGATGTTAATCATAACCCTGCTGCCCACATATTTTATGACATCATGGATCTCCTTGTACGAGATAAATTGATTTACTTTTGTCACAAATCTGTATACGTGAGTTTGGTCTCACTTTGAAAGCCTGGCTTGATGAACTTCGCCCCGGGGCACCTATGAATACCTGAGCCATGGAAGTTGCTGTCAATTATTTATGTAAATATCAGTTGCTTTCTTTTGTTTTTTTTTGCTCGTTCTATGGTCCTCCCACGTCCAGCTGATATTTGCAAATATAGAGCTTGCTATTCAATTTGTGAATGATTATTCTTCTAATCCACTTAGGTCCCACCTGAATTTGAGACAAAAAACGGCGTGAGCAGCCCAGTTCTTCCAGAAAACTCCATTGGCTCCATGGGGACTCATGAATCCAATGGAAGCAAACTCTCTAGAGTGCCTTCAAAAAAATTGATCAGAAATGGTCTGATTCTTGTTGGGGGTGCAATCTGCCTATCTAAAGGTCATTCCAGTTTGGGTGCTAAGGTTGCCATGGCCTACATATTGACCAAGCTTACAAAGCGTGGCTCGCCTTCCCAGCTGCAAAGAACGCAACGTTCAGTGAGATAGAGGTTATTAATTGCCTTCGGTATCATGATCCCCAAGGATATGCATCAATAATGGCGCTAAAGATGCTAACCTGGTCGTCAAAATGCTCAACTTGGCTGTACATATTTGCTACTCGTCCTCCGTGTATGTAGTCTTGAATAGATGCCTTGCTGTTTGAAGAGAAACAGTGTGAAGAAATGACATATACCCTTCCAAGCATGTCTTGCTATAAGCTATGAGTATGCCACACACGATTTCCATAGTTCTGCAACATAAAGTGCTTTTTCTCATTTTCTCTTGATTGTATCTTCGTCTTCTTTAGATCCATCCCTGATGAATCTCAATGGATGCTGCTATCTATATGTAGTATACAGATGGACATATTCTACATATACATTCTTGCTCTTTTCATTTGGTGACTTGATAGATGTTAATGTCTAATTTTGTATTTCAATATTACTGTGTACAAAAATTTTATTATACAACCATGACTCATGAGGCAGCTTACCATGCCGTCGTAATGATGTGGTAATCATCTAATGAGCAAAAATTTCTTCGAATTAGTGACAAAGTGCTTGTAAAATGGGGTGAGACTACCTTTAGTTTTGAAGTTTCCTTTTGTTTAGGATTTTGACGTTGTCTCACTTGATTAGATGAGGACGGTTGTTAAATGAGGTAGCTTAGCTTTTCCTAATTAATGGCAATGCTAATGACTAAACACGGCCACATAGGTTTTACGTGAAAAAAAGATGAAAGCCAATAGGACTAATGTGATATTTAAATTAAACTTCAATGATTTAATAACTAATTGTACAGAGATTTTCTCATACACGTTATCGGGGTGGAAAAAAATCCTTTCTCATTATTATTATTATTATTATAACAAAATCCTTTCTCATTACCTCGGTCAAAAAATCCTTTCTCATTACCTTTTTAACATAGTTGATTATAGAAGAGCTAAGCTCAGTCAGTTTTCACAAAAAAAAGGGCATTCTAGTATCCAAGTGAAGGTTGAGGGACTGAAAATGAAATTAACCCACTATTGTTCTTTCACTTGTGATGATAGTTGATGTGTTCAAATTTGGCGTGAATTTGGAGTGTGTGTAGAGAGGACAGTCCCGCCGCGTTTTTGGGTGATGAAATGGCGCTGCTAAATTTAGGCCATCAATTCTTCTCCACCTTTCACCATCCGGTCCATCCCCCAACAATCTCCTCCATCTTCATCAGAATATCCAGTCATCATTGTATCTGGGATTTTCTGATAATATTTACACATGAAAACAAGAATTTCTACTCTTGTACGGGATTAATTTGGTTTTCCTTGGAATTATGAAAATGGGTTCAATAGATTCATTGAATCAGTTCTACAATGCGTTCAATACAAGAGCATGGATGCCACCGCCACTGGCTCTGTTGTATTGCCTTGTTGTGGGCTCTTTCACAGCCACTATCGTCCAATCCAAAACCGATTCCTCAGATGGTACATTGCCTCTCTCTTTTTTTTCCTTCCAGTTTTTTAAGAAAATTTCCTGAATATAGCTACTTGTTTCCTTTTGCATTTTGTATATCTATTTTTTCTTTGGTTAATAACATTCTGGAAATTGAGAGAAAGCATTATTGTTTCTTCTGCTGGTTGAAAACTTTCATTTTCTCATAAGAGTTGACAGGATTGGCATTGATTGAATGAGATCGAATAGTAAGGTAGTGATACCTCGTAGTTGGAACAAAGTCACTTTCTGTAATTGAGGGAAAAGGACTAAACCCATGCAAATGGTACGAGTGGAAACTATCCTTTCTAAAATTTTTTAGCTTTTTGAAGTCTAAGCATTTTAAATTCCTAGTTAAACTGAAGTCACAAACAAGCAGCTTAGGGAGAAAGGAAGAAATCAGGAAATCAATCAATTGCACATATTTACGCTAAGTGAAAACATTTCTGGACAGATTGAAGCTAGGTTTTTGTCAGGCACATCAGCATTGACATGCCACTCTCTCAGACTTATTTATGCTTTTTGCTTCTTGGACTTTCAAAAACCAATTTGTTACTCCGTGTTGCCAATTAAATTTTCAAGTTATAAAGAGACAGAACCGGATGGTGGGGAAAAAAGCAGTAACTGTAGGTCATAGTAAATGTGTGGTTAAAAAGTATGTTCTAACAGCATCTAATTTATAAATGGGCAGATCATTAATTTTGCCAAACACTCTCTACCCCCTTTTCCCCCTCGTCTCATCATTTTCTACAGACCAGCTTCTATGAATAGCTTTTTACCAATGGCAGTGAGACTATATTTTACTTTTATTCCCCAGTTTTAAATTTGTTCAAACACATCAAGGTACAGTGATTGCTCTTCTTTACAACTTTGGTGTGTGTGACATGGGATGGTAAGCATGAATTAGTTTAAGAAATACAATTATTTGGGATGTACAAAAAAGTGAGGTGTGGCAATAACAACAAGCAGAGGGAGTTCTTCTAGAAGTGTAATCTGGGACTTTGTTTTCTGATTATTACATCTGCACTTCTTTGGAATCAAACCCGGAGACAAATAGACTTCATGTCATGAAATACAGTGTTATTGCATCTTGAACTTATATCTGCTAGTGATCTTTTCAGTTTCTGCTCTCAACGTCATGTATACCAGCATGAATAATCCTTCAAAATTGGATGGCTGGAAGTCAAGTGGAGGAGATCCATGTGGTGACTCTTGGACGGGAATCACTTGCTCTGGATCAAAAGTTACTGAGATGTATGCCCATCTTCTTATATGTCTTTACTTATCTTTTCATACTTACATACGCAAAACTGTATCAAAGAAAGAAAAGCGGATAAACCTGTTGCATGTGTTGTATGATATATTGCACAGCTGCCAATTCAATCAAAAGGATAAAATTTTTCACTTGATCTGACTTTGCAAAATGTTTAAAATTTGCAGCGATCTGCATGACATGGGACTTACTGGATCAATTGGATATCAGCTTTCGAACTTGAAATCTGTCACCTACTTGTGAGGCCTGCCATACTGTTAGACATGTTGAAATACGAGTGACTTCTTCTGTTTTGTGCTTTCTATTAATGAAACTTTTACCTGACAGTGATGAATTGTTTGCCATAGTACAGTGATTTGAGCAAAAACAAGTTCAACGGAAATATACCTTATCAACTTCCTCCCAATCTGCAGACCATGTAAGTATGTAGAAAATCATTTTCCATTTCTTATTAAAAATGATAGTGTTTCAGTAGTACTACAAGAAAGATAATTGGTTTATTTTGTGATGCATCTCATATATGTCTCCTTGGTCTATATTTTAGTTTCTATGAACTTTAGAACAAACAATTTATAGAGTGCATTTTGTGGATTCTTATTATTATTTTTTTTATGTGATACATTGTCCATAGATGTGATGCAGGTATTTCTTTTTATATGTTATGTGCTACCTAATCATATTTGTTGTGGCGGATGTAACAGCATATGCGATCACCAGTTTTCTGCAGTTATAATTGACAGTTTCAACTTCTACAGGGATCTTTCAGGGAATGAATTCAATGGGAATGTGCCTTATTCAATTTCCCAAATGAATAATCTCAAAGAGCTGTAAGTGATTACACCAAATTTATATGGGCTTCTTAAATGGTTGGTTGGTCCACATCCTGATTTCATGGGTATATGCAGATATCTAAATGATAATAAGCTTGATGGACAACTGAGTGATATGTTTGGAAAGCTTTCAAAACTAACCAAGATGTAAGCATTTTGATGTTAATTGCTCATTTTCTATTAAAATATTATGTTATAGATGTCAACTATTTCCAAGAACTAGTCCTTTTCTGTGTGTCTCTATTGAAGAACGTTGGTACTGACGCTGGTTTTTTGACAACAATGTTGAGATTGATGCTCGTACTTGCTTTATTGATGTTGCATTAAAGACAGTGTGCAATTTAAAGGGATTCAAACTTTAAAGCTGCATTATTTATTACTAGCTCTGAACTCTAGATTACTGGGTTGGAAATTCATAGATTGCAATTTTAATGCTGAAACCAGAAATTATGAGCTGAAAAAGTCATGTTCCACAAGACCACGAAAGCAATAGAAGTCAAACATAAAGAAATAGATATTTTTGACATATCTCAAACTGATGTTACAAAAAAGAAGCCTTATTTTTCCTACAGTTAGGGTAAGTTTCGTATACATATGATTGAGGCGGATTTTCATTTATGTTCTAATACGATATTTGATGCTGGATCATATGAGAACGTACAAGAATTCAAAAATAAAGAACTATAATATTGTTTTTAATTTGTCATATTCGCTAGGAGACTTTATTCAAATACTAAGGCTGACCACATCTTCTTTGACTTTATTTGTGTGACCTTGCATTCAACTGTATCACTATATGTTGATATTTTGTTAAATTCATTGACTGACTTATGGGATTATATCCAGGGATCTCTCCTCCAACTCACTGTCGGGTGGTCTGCCCCAGAGTTTAAAGAACCTTTCATCCTTGAGTGCTCTGTAAGTGGATAGTGCATCTCCTTTCTGGATTTGAGAGTTTGGTGGTGTTTATGGTTCTTTATGGCTTCATGAAGGTACTTGCAGAAGAGCAAATTTACCGGTTCTATTAATGTCCTCGCCAATCTGCGTCTTGATGATCTGTAAGTAGCACCAATTAAAGGGAATATATGTACCACTAGCATATAGCAAAATTTCAGACAACACATTTTACATGTCTACTTTATATGCTCTTCAACCAGGTATATATCATAGTTACTAACTTGTGCAGGATGTGCCTTTAGAAGCATCTACATTCACTTGATGTGTATATTATGTGATCTCATGGCCATAGAATCAGATAAAATGTGAAATAAGGCAAATATTAACATTTTTTCTGGTTCATTTATTCCTTTATGAATTTCATACTTTTGTTATCCCTTTCTATCAGCATTGTAAGAAGCCCTGGTACCGGTTTACACAAAATGTAAACATATTGCATCTTATAATAGCAAAAGGATACTAACAAAAGATCGCACTGGCACTTGCTTAGTGAAAGTTTGGTGGTGGCAAAATAGCATGTACATGGAGTTATATGCCATAAATCGGGCAAATGCAGCTTACATGGTATTGAAACGCTACATCTTGCCGAATATTTGCTAAATTCCTTCAAGCATTCTATCTTGTGTTACAATTTACATGGGGAGTTTCTATTTTGGCTTTTTTTTTTTTTTGGGGGGGGGGGTATGGTATGTATGTATGCATTCATGTGCCTCTGTGTATATCCACCCACCCACACACCTGGAGAAGTGCAGGTTAGGATAAATGCATGAAATTGGACACACCCGGCCATCGCAGGCAAGGGTGGAGCTGAAAATGAATGTGTCAAGTCTCTGCTTTTCTTTCTTCCTTTTTTTTCTAGTTATAATTAAACTTCAGCAGAACATGTATCATCTTCTTTTGACGATCTATTTGATATTTGCTTTCTCATGATAAAAGTCCTTGAGATGAAGAACCTAATACAAGTTTACTGGCAGGAATGTAGCAAATAATAAATTTACTGGCTGGATTCCTAATGAGTTGAAAGATATTGGCAGTCTAAAGTGAGTATACTACTACCAATCTAAGCCTGTAATGATTTTCTGTTGTTCTTACTTTGAGCTTGTTTCCAGGACCAGTGGAAATTCTTGGTCATCTGGTCCTGCTCCTCCGCCTCCTCCAGGGACAAAAAGTGATCCTCGAGCTAGCCACTCGAATAAAAAAAGTGAGAAGTCTGGTCTAGGTGCAGCTGCAATTGCTGGTATCATCGTGGCATTATTGGTCATTGGGATTATTATTGCTCTATTCTCAAGGAGATCTAGGCCTACTCCGTCACATTTTATTGAAGATGATGGTCTTAGCCCACGAAAGCCCTTCACTTCACTGTCATCTGGCGAGTTACGTAATGATTTTCATTCTGAATCACGCAATGACAGCAGAGGTAAGCTTTTCCATTGTTATAGATCCTTTTTTGCCCCCAACCCCAAAACCCTGGGTCCTCTTTCTCTTTCTAAGGAAAGAAAAATAAGGGCCTCATCTACAACTTGCTGCCCAAAAATAAAGGTGAAAATAACGAAGGGCTGAAAGTGGTTCAGAGGCGTAATTGAAATTCTTGAAACAAGAACAAATTTGAAGCAACTCAAAATTTTGTGGCAGATTATTTGTTATAATGAGTTGGTTGCTTGAAATTGTACAGTGCCTTTGCTTATATATGCAAATTATTTCCTAATCCTAATGAATAAAGTAATTTAGGGTCCATTTGAAATTGATTTTGCACGAACCAAATTTTGTGCCAATTCACTTTCAACCACACATTCTTTAAAAAACCCATTTTTCACAACTGCCCATGCTATTTTTTAACCACACATTCTCCTAAAAAGTCACTTATTGTAAAATCAATTCTCAAAGAAATCAATTTCATACACGCAGTTAGATCCTAAAGGAAATTAATTTAAAGGCAAAATTCATATCCTAACAAGAAAAGAAATCCTACTCTAAATTCTAAGTAAGAGAAAACCATAGCTTCGTATTACAACTAGAAACCCTAATTAAAGTAAAACTGTTCTACATTGTTCTCCCCCACTCCAACAAAATTTGTCCTTGAGTTTGGTTGAAGAAGAGAAAAATCATTGAAATTTTTGCATCACGTTCTTAGGATTTGTACATAGTTTGGACACAAGGAAAATCTCTAGCCACATATTGCTGTGTCTTGGACTCTTGAATCAACCAACACTTTTAGCAGTAAAATCCTAAAAGTTATGTCAACGACATTTTGAAACGATCCACCCTCCAGCCTAGATCCTACATCGAGGTTGGTAATTTTGCAATCTTCCAGTCTGTCTCAAGTATGCATGGCTCCACCACCACAGGTGGTCATCAAATAAGCCAGACTTTGCTCCTGCACCAATTCTAGTGCAGAAACGAGTTTTTTTTCTTGAAACAAGAACAAACAAATTAAGCAAAAGAGAGTTGTTTAAAACTTTATTGAATTAACAGTTGAGTTGTTTACGATGTCTCTCTTTACATGGGCAAAGATATCTCCTACTTTAATTCCTACAAGGAATTAATTTAAACTAGAAAAGGAAGTAACAAACATAATCCTGTTATATTTAGGGAAAGAAAGAACAAGCCTAAAAGGAAAGAAATTAGAAGTCTAAAACAAATAGAAAATAGAATCTATCCTAATTGTATTGGTAAATTTACACTGACGAAGAATCCGGTTGCGGACCCCAAAGGGGGGGTGGGAGCAAGTTTCTAGTTCTGGGAATATACACTGGCTTAATCATGTTACAGAGTAAGGTGCCTTGATCAATGCTGTGACCAGAATGAATATAATTGAGAGAACAGAAAGAAACTAAAAGCAATGCTACCAGTTTCTTTGCACACATTACAATTGAGGATTTTCAAGGGAGGGTGACATGGTGGTGTATGTGAGTATGAGTCATCAGTGTCTTTAAGTTATTGATAAGTGGTTTGCTTAGTCTTCAAAATATCTAGTTATTAGTAAAACTTGAATGGTATGTACTATATCATCGTTTTAAGGCGAAAGTATTTGAATCCCAAAGTACTACTTGCCTAAACTGACTATCTCTAATAAAGTTACAGAAGCACATAGCGTTCATCATATAATCCTCTATTTATTACCCTAGATTACCCCAGAATCAGCATGTAATAATCAATGTGTTTAGCAACTCTTTTATAAATGAATTAATTTATAAACTGCCACGTGAGATCATTTCATTGAATTATTCTTTTAAGAAGTCAAAAAGTAACACGCAGTGGTAAAAAATTTTAGTGTTGTAAGTCCAGGATCATGCTTTACTGTTGCGTCATGATGTGAATTCTTAACCTGCATGCTTGGTAAGTGGTAATATTTTTAGGAGGTGTTTGCATTCACATAAAAATGTATTTTTATATGAAATAAGAGAGAGAATGAGTAGAGTTGAATGGTGGAAATTTGTTAGTAGGTGGGTCCCGCGAGATGTATGAAAGTGATTGATGTGACCAAATTCAAATTTGAAAAAGTAGGAGAAAGTTGAGTATGAAAAGTGATGTGTTTTGGGAGCTTTTTTGGGAGCTCAAGAGTTTTGAACCAAGTAGAAGTTGTTTTGGATATAATCAAACAAGACAGACTTGGAAAAACAATCTTTAAGCTATTTAAAGAAGCTAGCTCAATTTGAAACTTCTTGAAAATTAATTTTACTCTTTGATATGGAAGATTTATATTTATATTAATTCTTAATATTTTAATAATTTAAAAATACACCCAACTAAATAAATTTATACTATATTTTTCCTTAATTGAATTAAAAATTGCATCGAAATTAAACCTACAAGTTACAATATTCCAAAAACCTAAGGTGTCTCCTTTTTTTATCACATTTCATATATTAATTTGTCATATTTTAGTACGAATTCAGCAAATGAATTTTCACAATATGTATTATTTTAAAATAATTGAGCCATTAAAATTTAAAAATATCTGTTTTTAAAGATATCATGTCATATGAATAATATTTATTTATAAATATCATTAGGTACATAGCTCTTAGTCAAATATTGTATATAGCACATAAAATTAATGTCAAAAGAACTTGTATGGTCATGTTTCTAAACTTTCAATTTAATGGTCATAGAAGTTTTGTGATTGACGAACAAATAGTCACACCTTATTAGGGCTTGTTTGGAATAAATACTTAAAGAATCAAAATTTTCCCATATTCTCAACGACACATATGTTGAAAATTTTGTTTTGCACGTCTCCATAACTTATTGTTACTTTCTTCGCTAGATCAATTCTTAAAAATTAAAACCATACACATCCTTGGTAGCAATGCTTTTTGAAAAAAGCTGTACTTACAATTGCTTTGTGTGCCACATTGTTTTTAGTGCAGTCGAGTGCAGGGTCATTTACGAATTTGTTCGTAATGCATTATGGCCTTGAATTTCTAGTATATATACTATGCATAAAGTGCATTTCCTTTTTCTCCAAGATATTTTTCTGGTATGCTGGTGGATTACATGCCATAAGGAGTCCAGATTTTATATTAAGAAAACTTCTACTAAAAGAAAATGATAGATTTCGCATAAGCCATGTAGTAATAGGAATGGTGTACTTCCCAAATGAGTATAGCTGTGTGATTTCATTTCTTTTCCTTGTCTTACTTCTATGAGTAATCCAGAGAGACATGTTTATCTGACATGAATAAATGATGTGAGTTAGTTGACAAACAGGGATTGGTTGTTTATATGCAAGTGGTGGATTTTAAGGCCCACAATCATCCAATACATGAATGACAACTAAACATGTCACTTTTTCATGTCAGATAAACATGTCTCCTTAGAATTATTGTATTTCCATACAGACAACTTTCATTAATGTAGATTGTTGATCAGTGCATAATGAATTGATTCTAACAAATTTTGTGATGGTGACAGAGCTGAAATCTTTCAAATCATCATCTTCAATTAAAATAAAAGGTCTACAGGCTTCACCTTCATTCAGTCTCAACCTTCCATCTTCAGGCCGTTTGAAATCTTTCAACAACAATACATTTTCAAAAAATACAAGTGTCAAAAAGAGCAGTTCAGCACCAATTGCCCCCTACTCTTTGGCTGATCTGCAGACTGCCACTGGTAACTTTGCCACAGGTCGCCTTCTAGGCGAGGGATCAATTGGTCGTGTTTATAGGGCTAAATATGCTGATGGCAGGGTAAACACATTCCTTTCTAAGTGCATCCAATTACACTTTGGTTTTTTTGGTTTACCCACATTTATGATTTCTGTATCCTATGAAGCCTGCACTCTCATATATGATATGCTCATAAAAAGATGGGTGGGTTCAGGGGTAGGGGTGAGTGTTGAGAAGACGGACAGCAGTTTAAGATTGTGCTGCAATGACTCATTAATTTCCGTATTTGTTTCGGTCATCAATTTGAATAGGTATAATATATTATGAAATTGTTGTCTTGGAGTATGATGTATACTGTTACCAATTCTATGCTTTTATTATTAAGTAAATACAATCATTTTAGATTCATAGCTCATGATTCAATTTAAAAACAAAGGCACACTTCTCATGTTAAAGGGGTCCAGAATCTATAGAAAAAGCTTGAATCGTGTCGGCATTTAAGAAATTATCATTTCCATCTTGAACTCAGCTTATGGAAAATAACAAATCATGTAAAAAAGACAAAGCTAAGTTTGAGATTGCCTCATCATGAAATTAAGTGAAGCTCAAAAAAAAAGAAAAAGTGCTCTTTAAGATATGAACATGATAAAGTCAAAAAGATGTACGGCTCAAGGTGGTGCAAATTGGCATGTTGTTTGAGATGAAAATCTTCAGTTTTTTGGCTATGATAATTAAACTTTTTCTCGTTTTTGCAGGTCCTTGCAGTGAAAAAGATAGAGTCCTCACTTTTTGGTCAGGAACGGGAGGAAGAGTTTGCAGAAATTGTTTCCGGCATCTCCAAGCTTTGCCACCCTAATATAACTGAACTTGTTGGTTATTGTTCAGAACAAGGACAAAACATGTTAATCCATGAGTACTTTAGAAATGGCTCACTTCATGAGTTTCTTCACCTGTCAGATGACTTCAGCAAACCACTTACATGGAACACAAGGGTCAAAATTGCCCTGGGGACAGCCCGTGCTGTTGAGTATGTCTCATTAACATGATTCTTCCTTGAGGAATTTACATGCACCTTTTCTTTTCCTCTTATATATCACATTATATGGTGCAACTTTCTGCTGGAGTATCTCATCTTCCATATGTCCCATGTTATTTATGGATCTCAGTTAATAAACTGCTAAGGAAAGGCTTGTCTTGCATATTAGATTTAACGACACTTTATCCTTATAAAGGGATTGTCGAGCTCCTTTCTTCATTCCATTTTATGCAAGCTGGGAATGAGGACATATTTAAGCCTGGGAGCATGAAAATTAGGCCATATTTGTTTTCCAGTCATTGAAAATTTTAGTTTCTACAAATTGCGTCTTTCCTTGTAATGTATTCTTAGTCATCCATGCATAGTTTGAGTTAAATTGGACTAAGACGTGTGTGTGTGTGTGTGTGTATATATATATATATATTCTCTGTGTGGTCTCAACTCTTTAGAAATAGTAAACTCAACTTTCGGTAGAATAATCACTCGCAGATATTAGAGCCCTTATGTATGTTTTTGCCAGCTATTCTCCAAAGGAACTTTCTGGGCAACCATTCAAATTATCACAAGCAAATTAGTAATGAAGAAATACTCACTAGCCTAAGGGCAGTTTTGGAGTGCAAGAGCGTCATGTATGAAGACGGATTTGATTTTGGACAGCGTCCGCAATACTAGGGAATTTTATTTGGAGTCTCTCTCTCTCTCTCTCTCTCATTCATTTGCCATAAATAATATTGTATGATGCTATCATGCATTAATTATTCTCGGGTTTTTCAATAATGTTATTTGTATCCAGCCTACTTGTTGCATCATTTTTGAGGATCCACGGATCTAATCCCTCACTCCTTTTCATTTATTAAATTTGATAATAGCTTATCACCTTTATTAGTCTCAGTAGCTGGTGCTTTGATTGTTTCATCCCACTTGTAGAATTTCTTTTAACTTATGCCTTCTATCATTCATTTAGGTACCTGCACGAGGTTTGTTCACCACTATGTGTGCACAAGAACATAAAATCTTCCAATATTTTGCTGGATACCGATCTGAATCCCTGTCTTTCTGATTGCGGCTTGGCTAAATTTTTGGAGGTATGTATAATATACTTTCTTAGATGCTTCAGTCACAGATTCTGTTATTCTCATTTCCGTCATCATGGTGATATTGGGAAGCAATGGTGATTTTTTTTGTTGTTTCAGTGTTACACAAATTGTGAGAATAAGATGTGAATAGGATCTCTAAATTTGTTTGGTGCCAGGTCTGAAATATTAGCTTGAACTCATGATGTCAATCATTGTTATTTTCTTCAGTAACACACTATGTAACTTTATTTTAGGCACACAAGGAAAATGCGTTTTCCTGAAAATACGTTCTGCTCTTGTAGCTGACTTCTTTATTTCTTCATTTTTGCTAGTTTACTTGAGTGGTGAAGAGGTTGCCAATAGTATAACTGTTTTTCCAAATTATAAAGCACTAAGTAGCTTGAGGGGTTGCCATGGACTCCCAACCTTACCACTCTTCTTACACAGATTTCTAAATTATATAAAAATCTAACAGAAAATTATGTCAGACTTTGGCTGAGCTACAGGTCGAGTCTACTAGCTGTGGTTCCATAGAAGGAATCCCTAAAACATGAGCTAATTTAAAAAATGGGCATATTTTCAAAATTATCAGCAACAACAAAGAGAAATGCAAATGAGAACAAGCCATTTTAAGGTCTCGCATATTGGAATTACAAATGTATCATCACAGTTTCAGGAATAATACCCTATACACTTGGCAATCCTGTTGAATCCTAAGTGTGGCATTTCCATTCGCTTAGTGGTGTTATGTGTTTCAGTTTTTGCTCAATTGAGGTAAAGATAATTTAGCAAATGCCAGATTACATTTTAGAGCAAGGTGATGCAATAATCAAAAGCCTTGTTTGTGCCCAGACTATCATTTCGTACTGTGATATCTGCTGTCTTTAACTTCTTATCATACCAGTTGCTGTTTCAGAACATATTTATCTTGAAATTAATATGCTGAATCAGGAGAAATAAGTCATTCTTCACCTGTTATATTATTTTCTTATAGCATCCATCTTCCAGGCTGCCCTTTATTTATACAGATTTTATCTTTTCTTAAACTAGTTTGACAATTTTTTTTTTCCCTTTTTTTCTCAGAGAACGAGCCAAAACCTGGGAAATGGATATAATGCACCAGAGTGTACAAAACCGTCCGCTTACACACCGAAAAGTGATGTATACAGCTTTGGGGTGGTAATGTTGGAGTTGCTAACAGGCCGATTGCCTTTTGATAGGTGTGTTTCTTTCAAGTTTCAATCTTGGCTAACCGGCAGTTCACTAGGCAACATTTCTGAAATAGTTTTCTTGCTTTGATTTATAGCTCAAAGCCAAGATATGAACAATCTCTCGTCCGGTGGGCCTCACCACAGCTTCATGATATAGACGCCTTGGCGAAACTAGTTGATCCTGCCTTGCGGGGCTTGTACCCTCCTAAGTCCCTTTCTCAATTTGCTGATGCGATTGCTCTCTGTGTACAGGTGAGAAGCTTCTGAAGCCAGTATTTTTTATTTTTTTTATTTAAATTCAGTTATCAAATTAGCTCATGGAGTGTCATCATTATATACATCTATCTTTCTCTACCACACCGAGTTAAAGTATTCACTCAACCACCTTCTGACTTGTTTTTATTTGGGTGATCTGTAGTCTGAGCCAGAATTCCGGCCACCAATGTCCGAAGTGGCACAGATATTACTGCGGTTAGTTCAAAGATCGGGTATCAACCAAAGAGACGATCTTAGTTCGTCTTGTCGCTCAGATGATTCAGACTATTAATATCATTTCCTAGAATATAGTTATGTAGATAGATACATTAGAGGAACTGCTGCAATTGTTCATTTTGGCATTTGGGACATATAAACTAGACTTTTATATTTGAACAAGTTACAAGAAGTCTGTGTTGGCAGCAATATTTTGTCAAATGTGGTTTCAAAAAATGCTTTTCTGCATAGTTGATTCTTCTCAACAAGCACCCACCAAATATTAATTGTCTACTCTGCGAGAACACTCTGAACAAGAAAGCTCGATTTGCTCTTCATGTTGGTTAGATCTTACGTCATTTTAAGATGTCTTTGTTGAAAAAAAATAGAGAAAATCAAATTCCCTTTTTGTTTTCTAATTTTCTTCACTCACTAGTACTATTTACTACCCTACCCCTCCCGTTTTTATCATGCGTTTATTTATAAACAAAAACTTAAAACTCTCAAGTAGTTACACTCAAGTCCCCCGAGAAGAAATGTTTCTATTTTGGTCCCCAATTTGTCTTAGTCTTTTCAGTTTAGTTCGCATTGGTAGGGTAACTAGAGGGCAGAGAGATGAAGATGGGTACAGTCAATTTGAAAGATAACATATTTTGGTAAGGCTGATGCAAAAACAGCAGTTAATTAGAGGTGATTATTATGTATCCATAACAATGGATTCAAAAAATGCATTTTAGTGTTGAGGGAAATTAGTTAACAGATGAAATATCCAATTCGTTTGTACAAATAAAAGGTGTGCGCGCCCCTTTGTTATAATAATCACGTTCTAGCACCGGGAATAGTACCTTTATGGCACCTTTCAGTGAAGTTGATCTGGGTTTTGCAAGTTAGACAATTGAGACCTACAAAATATTAGTTCTCTATCAGCAGGTGGCATCATAAAGTACCATCTACTAGTATTAAAAAATTTCTGTTGTTATATGTGTTAAGTTCATTCTCACAAATAATTCATGAGAGGATAAAGATATATATATATAGTGATTAAAAATTACTACAATAAGTACAAGCAAGAGATTATTCAAATTAACCCCCCTCCCAAACAGAAAAAAACACCCTTCCTTACAAAATTACATTAAATCACGAATATAAATGATTGTAATGCAACAATTGAAAATTCGTAGGACACATACAGCAGTTATATGCGTTGTATTGTTGTCATGTTTTCACTTGGAAAAATGCTATTTATGGTCTCCAGTCTAGTTATCATTTTCTTATTAGTATTGAATAAATAAAGACACACAAGTATTTATGTATATTTACTTTTCATCCAATGTTGTGATGCCATCATCCAATACTGTGATGCTAACTAAACTGAAAAGTCTTCAATCTAGAAAAATAGCATTACTCTTTGGGATGATGTGATCAATAAATAAATACAAAGGTAGAAATGTTCTACCAAGAAACATACCTTAGCATAAGTTACACAAAAATGACATTGTAGCTAATCAAATTTAACTTTTGGGATTCAAGACATCTATCAGTTGATATGGTATTAGTTATTTACCTGTTACTTACCATTTCTCAATCTGAAATGACAAAATGACCTGTGAGAATCAAGACTTGTAGAACCTCATCTCGAATAGGATTGTAGCACTTTGATAATTGTGTTCACGAGACGAAAGAGATATGAGAAAAGCGGAAGTAAGACAATCCACATATGGCACGTCCGACTCAAGTTCTTACAATAAAAATATGAATCTTTACCGCTAGATCACAACACCAATTTTGTAAATATTGATTTTGATTCTCGAGATATTGCATACGTGAATATAATTTTTTGTTTAGGAAAAAAGATAACTATATTTGTATAGGTAGAGTTTACTCAACCCGTACTTGTCTTGTTGCTATTGTTAGTCTCAATTGTAAAGAACTTTGCAGATATAGTGCTCTTTCCTAGTGAGGGTACACATTTCCTAAATCGATCCTATATTCATGATTGTATTCAAAAGGATAAATTCACAAAAGCTCCCTAATATTTGTAAAATGTAGCAATTTTATCTTTAACCTTTTTTTCAAAACGTCTAGAGTCCCCAACCATTTTTTTTAAACCTCTGGAGTCCCTAATACAGTTTTTTTCTTTTACCCCCCACGTTAATTAAAAAAATTAAAAACATCCAAACTGATTTTCTAAAAAAAAAAAAAAAAATTATAAAAATATTCTTATTCATTCTTTCAACGTCATGATCCTTTGTAAGAGTTCAGATAATATAAATTGAGAAACAAATAGTGGCAGCAAATGATTTAGGTCTTCAATAATCTAGATTTCTAAATAACTCTTCATTGAATATGGTGACTGAAGTAAGGTGGCTGGTAGTTCTGGTGAGTTCTTAAAAAACCAACATGCATTTCGTACACAATTTGATGGCTAGTGTCGAGACAACTAAGAGAGAACATAAAATTGGTATATACATTCTGGGAGGGACAAAGATGTCATATTCTTTTCCTTTAATGGTCAAAGTGTACAGAGTTCTTCAATAGAGAGCTTATGTGAAAATTTTTGAAAGGTTAAAGTCTTCAGAGGTTGAAAAAAGAAGTTAGTGATGAAATTGCTATATTTTACAAAGGGTGGAGACCTTTTTTGTGAAATTTACATAACGTTTTGTCAACATCATCAATCATCATCATCTTTAATATTATTTGGAAAAATCATCACCATAGGATTAATTTGCCTAAGATATCTCTCCATCGTGGATTGTCCCCTAAAACATAGGATGGCCTGGTTTGATGATTTCCCCTTGTATTCTTGTCACAAAAAAAATGGTTTCTTTCTCTCCCCTGATCGTCCCACAATCAAGGAAAAACACACAAAGCCATTGATACAACAAAAAACAAAGAATGAAACAAAAAGAAGAGACAAATAAACCAAACATCACCCTTTATGTCTTCAGAATTCTACATTCAACCTCCTGCCACCCCTCCTCCGCCTACCGAAAACATGTCGATGGGCACTCAAGCAGCTGCCCATCCTCGAGGCTTGGTGGTTGGCCTTCTTCTCCTCCTTGTTTTTTTGCCTAGCTCGTCTGGTGATGATCGAGATGAAGCCTCGAGAGCTCTAGTGAATTTTAAAGGCGGCTTGGCCAACACGGAAGAGGCTCTTTCAGATTGGAATTTCTCCGCAAATCCATGCAATGGGAACTACGCAAATTGGAAGGGTGTTATGTGCTTCAATGGCTATGTTTGGGGGTTGCAACTCGAGAATATGAACCTAAGGGGCCAGATCAATATTGAGGCTCTTCGTTCCTTTGCGTGGTTTGAGGAGTCTGAGCTTTATGGGCAATGATTTCCAGGGGCCAATGCCCGATTGGCGAAAACTTGGTGCCCTCAAGTCCCTTTTCTTGTCCAACAACAAATTCACCGGCCCCATTCCTGATGATGCTTTCAATAGCATGGCTTCTTTGAAGAAAGTTTACATGGCCAACAACAAGTTTACCGGTAGAATCCCCATGTCCCTCGCCGTAACGCCCAGGCTTTTGGAATTGAGAATCGAAAACAATCAATTCTCAGGACCTATACCAGAATTTAGGCCTGAACAGCTCAAAGTCTTTAATGTCTCCAATAATCAATTGGAAGGTCCAATTCCAGCTATTGTAAGCAAAATGGATCCAACCTCCTTTGCTGGTATGTAATGTAACAACAGAATTATCCTGTATTTGTGTTTTAGCTGTCAAATCATGTAATTCTCTAATTTTTCGAATCCATGGGTTAAGACTAATTGTGAAATGTTTCATGGATATATAGGGAATAAGGGGCTCTGTGGAAAGCCACTGCAAGTAGAGTGCAATGTCCCACCCCCCGATGAAGTGGACGACAAACCGGTCTCTCCAATTCCGACCACCACTCCTCCCGACCACCCTTCAGCCCCGGCAAAGAAGTCATCTGGTACAAAAATTGCATTGATAGTTGTAGCCATAATCTGGGATTGTTGTTAATCCTAGTTCTTCTCCTCCTATATCAACGGAGCCGACAGAACGATACGCCGCAGCTCGGCCGAGCCTACACAGAGAAGAGCAACATGGCAGCCGTGTCTTCGACAATCGACAATGTCAAAGTGGAGAACGTGCCAGTCCCGGATACGAACTTGAACCCGAGAAAAGCCGATCAACCGGGGAAATTATCGTTCATTCGCGAAGAGAGACGAAGGTTTGATTTGCAAGATTTGTTGAGAGCATCAGCTGAAGTTTTGGGGAGTGGAAAACTAGGAGCTTCATATAAGGCAGTGTTGGTGGATGGTGAGGCACTTGTGGTTAAGAGATTTAAGCAAATGAACAGTGTGGGAAAAGAAGACTTTCATGAACACATGAGGAGACTTGGGAGATTAGACCACCCTAATTTGCTTCCTTTGGTTGCTTATTTGTACAGAAAAGAAGAAAAACTCCTAGTCTTTGACTATGCATACAATGGCAGCTTAACCACTCATCTTCATGGTATGAAAGAATGTCACATTTCCTTCGTTAAGGAAAAAAAAAAAAAACTCGTCCGTCTCTAAACTTTTATCGAGTAATGTTATTCCGTTTTGGTTTTGCAAGGTAAACACACTGCAGAGCAACCGGGGCTTAATTGGCCAACGAGGTTAAAGATCATAAAAGGCGTGGCCAAAGGCCTGTTATATCTCCACAATGAGTTGCCAAGCTTGAATGTGCCGCATGGTCACCTGAAATCGTCGAATGTGCTTCTAGACAAAAACTTTTCGCCGGTTTTGATGGATTACACACTAGAGCCTGTGATAAACTCTGGCCAAGTTCATCAAATTCTGGTGGCCTACAAGTCACCGGAGTTTGCAAATAATGGTCGAGCTACAAAGAAGACCGACGTATGGTGCTTAGGAATCCTCATCTTGGAGACTCTAACGGGAAGGTTCGTGGCAAAGTACCTAGGAGTCGGAGAAGGCGAAGATTTGGGGTCATGGATCAATGCCATTGTGAGGGAGTTGGAAAATAGAGAACAAGTTTTCGATCACGAGATCGGAGGCACAGAGAAATGCAAGGGAGAAATGGAAAAGCTTCTTAAGATTGGAATTGGTTGCTGCCAACAAGACATGGAAAAGAGATGGAACTTGGAGGAGGTTGTGGAAAAGATTCAGACAGTAAAAGAGACTGATTGAGTGTTGGAGGGATAAAGAATAGACATTATTTGGTGGCCTTGAGATTGTGTTCATGTAATTAATGTGTTTCTTGAGTGTTTCTTGGGTTGAAGTTTTAGATAGCCAGACTTTTACAACCATTTATAAATCAAAATTGTTACTTATAATGTGTTTGAAACATTGATATCTTATATCATGCATGTTAATTAATGAAGAACAACCATACTTACTATTTATTTATAAATATAATGTAACATGTGCTAACATTTTGTTTGTCTTTGATTCGTTGTTTTGACTCACAAGGGTTGATATCTCAAACAAACTCTTACTTAACTTTCTATGGTAATCATACTATGGAGATCGTGATCGTAAAAAGACACGAACCCACAAGTAGGGGTGGGCATAAAAACCACCAACTCGCAAAACCCAACCGAACATACCCTAATCGGGCCGGTTTTGGGTCGGTTTTCCCAGACCGCGGGTTGGTGGTTGGGTCGGTTCTTGGGTTGAACCACCAACCACCAACCCGAGTTAAACTACCTAAACAGACTTGGTATAAACCTGAGACGGTTTAATCAGTTACCCAACTGATGATGAAACCGATTTGTTCTTTTTTTTTCTTTTAGATTTTCGATAGGAAGTTAGGAACACGACTTCAAACCCTTCTATACACAACTATCATTTCTATTCTAACTTTTCTATGCATAAATAAATGTCAAATACAACTTCACAAGAAAGAAGAAAACCCTAGACACTGAGTGCAAGTCGTTGCCGCTGCCTGCTAGAACTTGGAAGCCTTGCTTCAAATTCCGATTAATCACCTAATCCAACATCGCAAGTTCGGTTCACCTCTGCCACCCTTCAAAGATATTGTTGGTCGTCTACACCACCGCTTTCTTTGCAACACCAAACTAGTATGATTTTAGGGCCGACTTTTATGAAGATGTAAAGAAGAGAATTAGATAAAGGTGGGGGGCAAGGGTTCTTAGAGAAGGAAGAGGATTTTGGACTTTCTATTTATTTTATGGGCTGTCTTTGGGTCGAATTTTTTTTTAAAAAAAGGCCCAATCCAACCTTAAATGGGTCAGCTTGGTTTGAATAATTCCAAACCAATGGAAAAAACTTCAGTGCTCTAGTAGCACTGAGCACGCAGTGCTCTTAACTAATTAAGAACTTCCATGTAGGTGTTGGAATTCAAATTAAATAACAAATTGGGGCTCCGAAACCCACGTATGAGTTCTTGATTGGTCTGGAGTACCGAGTTCGGTGCTCCTAGATGCAAACCCGATGTCCACCCCTACCCACGAGTGGTCATTAACTACTTTTCTTGAGATATAGTGGTGAATGGATCGTTTAGTCATGAGAGCATTAATGCATATTTTTTAGACCTAGTCCATTTGGAGAGAGAGAGAGAGTGGGAGGGGAGAGAGTGAGAGAAACAAAAAATTAAATGAGTCCCGTAATTTTATCTATTTTCTTTTAATTTTAATTTTCTTTTAATCATTTTCTCTCTTTTATAACATTTTCTCATCAATTTTCCTTTATCATGTCCCGTGCAAGATCTGAAACTACACCACCATCTTCACCTCTTTCTATTACTATTTTATCATTATTTTTGAATTTTTCTCTCTCTCCCATTTTTGACTTTTCCCTCTTTTTCTCTCTACACAAATTTGTAATTAAAATAATCATCTTTTTCTATCTCTTTCTTTCACATCAACTCCAAGACTGAACCTTTGCATTAGAGATGCTATGAGTATTTATCCTCTCCAATGCTTAGATAATTTAATGTAGAAAGAATACAATTTTGAATTTTTATTTGTAAAAATTAACCTATTTAGTGGAATACCAACACAATTGTTATAAACTCATCTTCTACTTCACATCTAACATGTGGCTTGGCTTTAACAACTCAAGCCTTATTTTTGAATTATTATTTAAAAAGTTATCTTTAACAATATTTATTATGTTTTTCAAAAAAGAAAAATGTAATACAGAAATTGATCACGTGACAATCACTTCAACACAGAAGTGACACTCCCATTTTTTTTCTTTTTCTTTTTTTTTTTTGGCCTTTTTACTCCCATGTTGAATGGGGATTTTCATAGATCTCTTCCTCTAGCATAGAGGGTGATCATGAAAAATGAAATTGACTGGCACAATAATGTGTTCAATAGTAAGCATGTACTAATAAATGAGACATGTGATACAACATGACTCAATTTTTCTATGGTGTTAGATGGAGTTCATGTATAAAACTCGAGAACTATAAAAAACAGTCAATCTCTCTATATAGAAGTCCAATCTTACTCTATAAAAATCATTACACATGACCTGCATCTTTGTTTATCAGTTGACTATAATAATGCTTCAATCAATCATTAAGACATTTGAAATGGAAAAAAATTTCATGTGCTGCTTTTTTCACAACTTATAAACGTTACGTTGTTATGTTATTCTATTGATACAGTTCAAAACCTTCTTTAACCAAACCTATGTGACACGTGTTGCTTGAGAGAACCCATGTAATTTCTAAGGTCCACCAAAAGACTTGAGACGTGTCAAATTTCTATGTTTTTGCCTAGGTACGCGTCCGAAATCTAAGTCCATCTCAATCCACTTTCTTTTTCTTAAATTTATTACTGCAAAATAAAGAAACCAACCGGTGGATACTAACCTCTGGAAGCATCATACACAGACAACATGGGACAAGGCGATCGGACTCAAGCCAGAGAAGAACCCAGTGTCGATATTCAGGTGCTTATTAATTTCTCAGAATAATTCCAGTTTCAGACCTTTCATCCATTTACTTAGTAGTTGAAGTTCATTTTGATGAACTCAATTTGCAGGAAAGAGGAGAAATATTTTTTTTCTACCGGCCTAAAGTCGAGAGGGACGAAGCCCATGGCCCCGACGACGTCCAGCGCCTCTACATCATTCTGCGACCGGAATCTGGTGAGAAGCCTGTCGAGGAGACTCAAGGTCCCGGCAAAGATGGCAACAACCAGGTTATAACTTGCTATTTCAGGTTATAATAAAGTGTGACTTGACGTCATTTTTTCCTGTTTAATTTTACTTTTAATTAACAGGAAATACATATTGAAAAGCAAATGCTTCTGCGTTTCATAGTGATGGGACGTAAAAGCCTCCCGGATCCGAGCAAGAAGAGAGGCAGACCATACTGGGGTTTCGTCGATATAGTTACTACCAAACCCGAAGACATTAAAATTGCTCTCAAAGGAGGTTAATTCATTTCTTGCTTAATCTGCTAAAAAAAAAAAAACCAGTAAATTATTTCAATATTTAAGCTATATAAATGTAATTTGTTTCAAATTTTGAATGAATTGCAGAAGAATATGACACAGCAACAAGAGGTCATAGACACACCCCTGCTGCCAGAGCATTGGCAGAAGGGATATACAGAATTCTGAGGCACAATCCTTCAGGGGGGAAGAAGAAGCACACACATTTAGTTTACAAGCTCGAATACCCGCCGGAGGACGAGAAAAACGAGGCGCAGGATTCGCTTAACGTGGAGCGCGAAGGGTCGTTTCTGATACAGATAAAGAATCCAGATCAACATGGAACTAGCTCACAATTCAGGGGACTTGAGAGCAAGAGAAAGGCGACATTTCCAGCGCATTTGCAAGGAGAATTCGGGCACCTGAGGTACCATCCAGCTGATCCGCCGGATTTTTTGAACTATGAAGGGTGTGAGTTTCTGCTGATAGCGGCATCGGATGATATAGAGGAGGAACTGGGGCTGGAGCTGAAGACAGAGGTGGATGTGGAGAAACAACATGATACTAGTTGCTCCGATTTGGTTAAGACTTTTGGGGAGACGGCTTCGACTCGGGCCTTTCGCAAAGGCACTTGGGTTTGAAATGACATGATCATGTTAATGTACAAGATAACAAGAACCCATATTTTTGAGATGTAAATATACGATGCCTAGTATGTCGACGCTCTTCCGATCTCCTATAAGTCCATAAACGTACGAACGTCTGTAGGCGTTTGTTTGTAAGTTGGGCGAGCGCGTCGTACTTAGATCCTTTGAGCGTGGGTTGTCTTGTTTTCTTGTATTATTAAAAGCTCGATGTTCTTTTGTGACGTTAAGTCATGTGTCTTTTTCTATGATTTTTTTTAAAAATAAGCTCTCATCATACATTTGCCAATGATAATCGTGTCACACGTTGATTGGGACTATGATTTTCTACTCGACTTCATATAACCTAATTCTCCCTGAAATTCCTCGTTATTCGTTAACTTGAATGTTATAATCGGTTATTATTTTTTTGGACGATGGGTTCGATTATTTCCATTTCAGATACTAATTGAGGTGGCCCAAAAATGGTAGCAACCCGGTCCACGTGAGACACAACCGTCGGAGAACAGTTTTTTTTTCTTTCTTTCCCCCCTGGCTCTGTATATGATTTCTCTTCAAATTTGAGGAAACCGCTTACGAAAAACAATGTCGAAATGGGAAGTACCTTGAGTAACACCGCCAACGGAGTCGGGACTTTCGTCGGCAACGTGTTAAAGACCCCTTTCAAAGCCCTTTTTGGAGGATCTTGCGAGTACGCATAACGCAATCTTGCCTCTTTTAATAACTACTTCAATTGAAAATTCTCATTTTTTTTCCCGAAATTGGGTTTGCAATTTTAATTAATTTGATTGTGATTTTGCAGAGGAGTTTGTTCAGGAACATGGGATGTTGAATGTTTCTTGGAGCATCTCTGTTTCTCTAATCTCTTCAAGCTTTTGCTGGTTTTGGGACTCTGTTTTCTGAGTACTCTCTTCTCTTTTGCTACTTCGTTGATTTCTCGGTCGAATCAGAATCGGAATTCAGTTCGAGTTATTGCATTTTTGTTTTTCTTGTGTGTATGCAGTGTTTGTGTTCTTGTATCTGCTGTGCAAGTTGGGGATATGCAAGTGCATGGGGAGAAGCTTGTGTAAGATGTGTTGGGGTTCATGTAGGGCATATTGGTTTGCATTGACAGATGTGACGTGCTTTTTGTGGCACAAGCTAAAGAATGTCAAACGGGTTGATCGGAGGCGAAGGCGACAGCGGTTTCCAGACGTGGAAGTTGGATATACTACTTCGAGTGAAGGAGAAAAAAATAAGCGAGAAATGTTACGTCTACAGGCTAATGACGAAAGGTTGAGTAGTATAAGTAAAAAAAGAAAGTACCATGGTACAAGAAGTATCCGGGAAATAATTGAGATCGGACCAATTTGAGACAGGGTCGTCACCGTCACCTTCATCGACGACGTTGTAGTCATCGACACCACTATCAACCCCTAAGGAGGTTGAAGAATAGAAAACTTGGATCTCGAGGCCATATAACAAGCAAGGCTCACCCACGGATTAATGAATCTAAAAGGAGAAGGGTCATTTAATTTGTTAGCAACACCAAATTTCTTTGTGTTTCTATTATCGTCAAACCAGTGTTCTAAAAATTCGCCTGAGGGCCCGTTCTACCAAGGAATAAGAATTGGCCCGACCTTGATTGGTATATTAACATTCTGGGGTGAGATTTTAAATAATATAGCTGCGTAAATGGATTTGTTGATTCGATATCATCATAAAGAAAAAAAAATTTGTGACATTGAAACTCAATATACAACATGTTAAAAATACAAAATTGTCAGTCATGTATGAGTGTCGACATATAAAGATGACTCGATAATTGATTCAGGTACGAAATATATATATTGATTAATTACAGTTAATCCGTTTAATTACAAGGGTATTGGTGCATTGGGCAAGTCAAAGAAGTACCCATTTGTAAATATATATTGTATATACACTTAGATGTAAAGTCGAATTTAATTATAGTGATTAGCTCTTTACTTAGGCAAATTGCACATGGCTACGATACAATTACGGAAATCATGTGCTGCGCATGATCCCATCCAACCCTTATTTTTGAACAAGCTTTTATTTGTTTGTACTGTGTACGAATTATCATGTTTCCAGTATTTTGTTTGAGTCACGTTTGTACTTAATCTAGAGACCAAACGAAGAGCAACCCAATCATAGATAGAGACAACATTTTAATATACTTAATCCTATTAGACAAATCAAGAAGCAACGGGTAAATACAAGGACTCCAATTTATTATTAGAACTGATTTGGAATATCGTACATTGGATTCCTAGAGTACTAGAATCTTTC
>CAVNYN010272710.1:0-10261 GCA_963692815.1 Nyctanthes arbor-tristis | reverse complement strand
TACTAATTTTCTTAGGCCTCAAACTGACAGCATTCTTCGTTTAATCCCTCTTTTAGGTACGAGCTGTTGAAAAATTCCTTCCCAGTCTGCCTGGAACAGCTAAAGGAGAGATTAGCATATAATTTCTTCCACAATTGAATGGTTTAAGTTTTTATGTTCTTCCTAAATGTGGATCTTTATAGAGAAGTGAATGTGGGTTATTTATGGAATGATTATATCGTGTTTGTTAGACCATCCATTATATTTTATAGATGCGTGCAAAATTTATATGCTTATATAGACCATGCACGCACTTGATGGCTGCTATTCTATCATACAGCTAGTTGTTTTATGCTTGGTCAATTCTACAAAACCAGGTCTTCTCATGCTCTGTAAAATTAAACTATTACTCAGTAACTTTTTGCATTCTGTGAAGCATTTGAAGGTTACCTCTTCTGTTACTTAGATTTAGTTGAATTTGATTGGGATAGTCTCTTAAAGGTTTATTGAAGTAAAACTCAGATGCTGTAGACTGAAGTAACAAAAGGTGAGGTGTTCCATAGTAACTAAGAGCAAATGGCAGAGCATGGCTTGGGCTAATGTGCTTCTCCTGCTACATTGTGTGATTAATCTTGAACTTAAAGAGAGCTGCATATATGAACAATCTGGCACATTGTGGAAGAGGAACTATTTCACCATCTACTTTGTGACACGTGTCCTCTTAAGCAAATAGATGCTTGTGGGTAAATATAAGGTGTTCAATTAATTGATTAGTTTGGATCTTTGTGAGTTTGTCTTGTTTTTGTTAGAAATACCAAGCCTTTTTTGGTACTCTCTGAGTGTTAGTTTTTTTCCAGATTGGAGATGGAGATGGTAGTCTAGGGATGCCCTAACTACTGTGAAGTTAGTAGATTATAAGCATTTGCAGGTAGGCTTGATATTTTGGTAAGATGGAGTTTGAAAGCTATTATTCCATCTTTATTTTAAGCTATAAACATTGTCCAACAGTCTTAAAAATGCTAAATTTGAGTATTGAATGGTTTTTCCTTACATCACTCTATTTGGACTAATGAGTTCAAATTTTTCGTATTATTATCTGGGAAACAGAGGATGATAAGGTAAAATTTTGCACTTTTTTAAACCTTAATGCAATTTCCTTAACGCATTAGGTCAAATTTCCTTTGTTAGGCGAGCTATGGCAATGGAGCAATTTGACGAGTAAGATATAGAAGATCATCAAAACTAACACAAAAAAACAAATGAAAAGTGCCGGCTTGCAAATGAACTCCAAGTAATTAAAATCAAGGTTTTTAACTTAAAAGTAAATAAAGAAACCTTGATTAGAAGGTTTCTTTTTATCCCTTGTATGACAAAAAGGTTTCTTCCCTCTAAAAAAATCAAGGTTTTTAACTATTATAGAAGGTGGTTTGTTTTTTGTCATAATTATAACCATCCACTTTTTTTTTTGCTATCCTTGTGGAATTTAATTCACATATCATAATTTTAGTTATTATTATGATTTCTAAAGCTTATAGTTATTAAAAAGTTTAGAGAATTGGATTTAATTTGGTGAGGCAGTCATAATAATAATAATAATTATAACTATAACTATAGAGCTGATTGCCAATCACAAGTCGCCACATGTATGAAATCACGTGTGATTTTCTGACTTGGTTGCTTGTGATCGGTAGTTAGTTTCATATTATTCTGACTTAATTGCTCATGATTGGTAGTTAGTTTCATATTAGAGAGGCCCATTGACTGTATAGAAAATTGATAAATATTCAGAAAAGAATTAAATAATAATGCAAAACTAGAATGTTTATAATTTTCTTTGGTTGAGGTTTTATAAGGGCTAATCCGGACCATCTAATCTAATTAATAAATGCCTTGAGAACTCATTTTTGAGGTTTATTATTATTATTATTATTATTATTATTATTATTATTATTTTGGGGAAAAAATGTGTAGCGGGCTGTAAAGAAGGATTATTGAAAAGTGTGAACTTTTTTTCTTTAAATAGAATGTGGTTGGTATTAAAGTCACCAATGAACAAGGCGTCGTAAATTATGTGAGACCTTTTTTATTGTTACAACTATTATTTAGCTAGTTTCGTCGGTATACTTCAACCGAACCAATATGATATTATCAAGTTGGGACGATTGAGATTCTATTTACATTGCAGATTAATAATTCTATAGCACTCGCAATTCAATGATAATAATAATAATAATAATAATAATAATAACAACAACAATCCTATGGCAAAGAAAAAACATATGGACATTTATTTTATTTCGAGAATAGAAATTTTATTTTATATTATATATAATAACATTTATCTTATATTACGAAAATAAGGACATTGTCCTATTCAAAGTCCTTGATTCTTGGACAACCAAAGGATAAAATTTGTTTCTGAACTAAATCTAAAGCCATTTGTGCAAAAACATATGACTAATGTCCCCTGAAAATCTGGCTTCTATTCAACTTTATTCATTAATTATATAGTTTTTTTTTTTTTTTTAGAATATTGCAGACAAAAGCATATACCCTCTGATCTAACACACAAGTGAAAGTTTGTGGGGAAGATTACTGCAAGTTTTCTATGACTCTAGCTAGCTATGGAGACAGATAACATTCCCAAATTGAAGATATCGCCTTCGTTCAAACGCGTATTTGACTCAACACCTTCAATAAGCCGCGAAAGTTCTACTTCAGACTGCGATGATCATCGATATACAAGTTTGAAGGATATAATGCTAAGCACTTCCCCAACACATGCATCAACTAATGATCCAAGCAATGCATTTGATTCGAGCAACATCTCCATTCGCAACGAATTGGTGAAGCATGCTGCGTCGGCCTATGTGCAGTCCGCTGCCATTCTTATCAACCGAGATGAAGATTTGGTTTCTCGTTTCTGGGAAAATATGAAGATAAGTTGTGTTGGATTCTTTTCATGTTGGCACACGTTTGTTAGGGTTCCAATACGAGCCATTTTTCATCCGATCCTCCACTTTCTTTATCGCTTTGTTGGAAGGATCCGGAGCGCCTATGTCGACTAACAAATCTTTAGTTTTGTTGGATTTATTACATCTTTGTTTCTCTTCTCCTTCTCTTTGTTTTATGTAGTCCTCTTCACGATTAGCGAGTGACTTGTATTCGTTCAATTGCATTTCTTATTATTATTTCTCTAGTCTATTGACGCATCTCAATTTGGCAATGTTCTTAAAGTACGAAAAGTACCATTAAAACGACTTTATATGTAAAGTGTAGTTAAGCTTCAAAAGGTAACCGCCCCTTTCGATTATTCGTCAAGCTTTATGCTTTTTATTTATTTATTTATTTTGAAAGAGAAGCTTTATGCTTTTTAAGAGGTTGAAATTTGATTGCAATTAAGGGAAAAATAAGGGGGTCTTAGGAGTAAGGTGGATTGTCCTACTCAACTTCCTATTTTTTCTCCCGAAGAAGCCCAGTGGGCTATACATTTGATTGGAAAATAGACACAATGGACCTAAATGGAGCCCAAAAGAAAAGGACTTTCAACCCACTTTCCAAGTAGGTCCTTTTTAAGGAACTGAAAATTACATCTAGTCCTTCAATTATCCTGAAAGTTCCTCTTTGCCTCAATACCTTTTATATATAGTAGAAAATAATGGGATTCATTTAATTTAAAACAAAGGAGTGGTTGAGAGAGAATTGGTAACATATATAATAATGCAAACAATGACAAATACTGAAAACTGGGGTGTCTGAAGAAATATTTTATTATGTTGAAGAGAATGGGGACATGATGGGAAATGGATTCTCAACACATGACACGTGCACACTTCACAAGAGAATGTTTCTACCAATCATCTCACCCATTTGTTCTCATATTATTATTTTACTCTAATATATATTTTTTCATGCATACTATTCGCTTGATTAATTTGTATTACCGTTTTTAAAATCACGTATAGAATTATCATAATGAGTAGAGTTCGCTAATTTTCAAAATTAGTTATAAGAAGAATTGGGTGTTTTATATACTATTATTCTTAGTGAAAGGCAACAAGCAATAAAGTGGCCTTTTCCACACACCGTCCCTCCTCATTCCCATCCCCGTCCCATTCTCTACTCGAAGCGGGGTAAGGCGGACGCTGCTAGGGGTGGGATGAATAGTCCCATTTCCTTTTTCGATCCCCTTAATTTTTTAGTCCAAACACTTTATATTATATATTAGTTATTTATTTTCTAATTATTTAATGTGCGATTTATTCATTAACAGTAAGGAGTCTACTTTGGATATATTTCATTTGATAATAATTTGAAATGACAAACTAAAAGTTGGTGTGTTCAGTGAGTACGTCGATAAATAATATCATATATCGATGGGTATTAAATAATTTCTTTTCTTTTTCATATAATACTATTATTATAGTAAGATCGGAGGAAAAAGGATGATAATGTCGAGAAGTAATAGAAGACAAGGGTCCCCTTGCTTTTGGATACCATAGCCCATTAAATAGGACAGGAGGCCACATTTTGTGTGTCGGAAGAGATTCCTCTTCTTATATCTTTCTACTAATTTTATTTTACCATGTAGGATGACTCGCTAGAGTGTAAAATTAGATCTATTCTTCTCGACGTATTTGGCTGCATGTAAGCATGCTACCTAGCTTGCATGTGTTCACGTGCACGCATCTGCATGCACACAATCATATGAGACATTGAGTGTCATAAAAGACACATATCTGAGTGTTAAGAAAATTTTTGTATAATACCGTTGTATCTTTGCCAATTAGTTATGTTGAGCCTTTCAGTTCGCCTTTAAAAGGACTTTCTAAATTTGAACTTATATTTAATACGCAGTGTACGTATAACTTCCATAATATTACTACTTTAGAGTACAGTTGTTAGAAAAAAACACATACTCAAGATGGCAAAGAATGAAAATAAACCGGTCCTTGTTTAATGATATTGCTATGTTAAAATGAGCCAAAATGGCATTAATTGCACTATATCATGATTCATGATTCCACAAAGAAAATGTCATATATATGTCCTTTAATTTGTTTTCACATTGTGGTTCCATGTAATAATGACGGTATACTAATCCACAGAGTATTTGTACGTTATATATTGTTTTGTTAATTTATTGAAACTTTATAGTAGTTTAGCATTACATATTATTAAGTAATCTGTCCGTGTAACACAAGGATAAGAATCTAGCATAATTCCGTCCATTCTGACAAGCAAAATTACGTTACATTCTATGTATTACATTTCTTTAGATCTCTACCCGTATAATAAATGGGTGCAAATCATAAAAACCTGATTATGTTAAGTAGGTATGGTTAGTGGGCATGTACGTATCTTGTCATACTTATATGTATACTCGGTTAATTTTTCTTTTAAAGTTTAATTTTTAAATTTTAGTTAGGCCCTAGGATTTTTAAAATTCAAGGTTCAATTCCTACCGATAGCGAATTATGTGGCTTACTTTGTGTTGGGTTCATTACTGCAGATTGTATTTTTACTTTAAAAAAAAAATTAAAATTCTATTCGTGTATATATATATATATATATATGTATATCTCCACCGGCATATGTATTGGAAGATGGAATCAGATTGTCTTCACTTGGTAGCAAAAGCTTGAATATGATTTCCAATCCCATCGGAATGCTTAATTCTAACCAAGATTTGTAAGGGGCATGGTAATGGATTTTGTGAACATATTTCTCGTGGGAGCTGGAATGTAATCCCACATTTCGTATATCGGGGTGGTTCCGCTAACAATGAATGGCATATGATTTTGGAAAAGAATTATATCCCTTAGATTAAAGTAATCTTCCGGTGTATATTCATCCCCACTAATTAAATATATAGATCCTATATTAAGATAATCTTCATTCCTATATTTATCTCAATTAAACGAATTATAAATTTCATATAAATAAATTAAAATAGAAAAATAAAAAATAAATTTCTCCAAAATTAGTGACTCTTAAATCAAAACATTGTAGGCCAAAAGTAAAATAAATTGTTAAGATTGATCACTTGAAAAAACCAATTTTTCAAAAAAGCGCCATAAAACATGGTTTTTAAAAAATAAAATAAAAGTGGAAAAGTTTGATTTATTTTTAGTATAAAAATTTGTTTGAAGTTGGTTGAAAATACGGTAGAAATGGAAAAATGTAATTTTTATTTAGTCTACAAGTGGAGATTTTGAAAGTTTGGTTTAGGTATAAATTGAAGTGTTTTTTTTTTTGACTGAGATGCGTACTTTAATTTTAATTTTGATTTCGATTTCCAATTATTTAATTTGGAGAAATGAATTTTCAATTTTCTATTTTTTTTAGGGACTCAATTTTTAATTTTGATTTACTAGGGTTTGAAAGTTGAGAGTTATAATTAGTTTAATTGAGATAAATATAGAAATGAAGAACTTTTTTCTTTAAATAAATACAAACAGATGAAGATTATCTTAATATATGATTTTTAGTTAATTTTGGTAAGATAAATACATACTACAAGATAATCTTAATCTAAGGGATATTGTTCTTTGTCAAAATTATATGTTATATTTATTTGTTAGCGGAATAGTCCTGTTTAATTATATATAAGAATGTATGCTTTATCTTATTCTTAGGGCTTGTTTGAAGCTATTTAAATTTTTAATTTATAAAGTGAATTTATAAAGAGTTGAAATGAGTAGTGGAAATTTAATTGAAGTTTGAAATGTATGGTGATTGTTGAGTAGTTGTCAAATCAACAGTCAAATCATAGTTGGTGAATTTATAAAGAGAAACTTTAAAGAGGATCAAACAAGGCCTTAGTTTTGTTGTTGGACGGACTGTATGTCAATTTGGTTTAGCTCGGTGATAAACCCAGATATGCAATGAACTAAAGATGCAGACCCCACTTCACAATTTAGAAATGTTTGGGATCCAATATAAATACAAATTCTAGTAATCACTAGCTAGG
Organism: Nyctanthes arbor-tristis; assembly: GCA_963692815.1. Taxonomy (NCBI): domain Eukaryota; kingdom Viridiplantae; phylum Streptophyta; class Magnoliopsida; order Lamiales; family Oleaceae; genus Nyctanthes; species Nyctanthes arbor-tristis. Next base: position 3,309 of record CAVNYN010272710.1, on the reverse strand, counting down.
GCATATTATCATTTCATGAAAAAAGGAGTAATTGAGCTACCAAACACGTAGAACGTTAGCAAAGATCAGTTTGCACGTCGAAAACAACGGTTAGGGACCGTTTGCCAAATTTCAAATTAAATTACTTAAGGAAATATCGTCCAATATGAACATCTATAGTGCTATATATGTACACGTGATTTTTCTTTCTCTTTTTCTTTTTTTGTTTTGGATGAATTGGAAGTCTATGATGAGCAATAAAAGTCATTCAAATTCCATAAAAGCATAATTAAAAGCCATTTATAAGAATTTAAGGAATAATTAAAAGCCATTTATAAGTATTCTTATAAAGGACTTTAATTAATTTGATTATTTGACAAAAATCTCCAAAATGAAATTATAATTCATGAGTGAATTCTATAAGGACTCCTAGTTACTAAAGTCAATCAACTTAAATAAAACAAAATTATTTTATAATAATATAAGCATTTGCAAAAGTTCAAGTTAAATACATCATTCACAATTGATCAACGTCAAGAAATTTTAACACGTAGTCCACTCTAGTGCCAGACCTATCCACCTTTTATATTCCGTCAGGTGTGTTAAATATATGACAATGAAATAACAATTTTTTTCAAAACACAAACGCTCGACCAAACTAATACGAACCCAATTTTCTTTATGGTGTATAATTACTCAAGTTGAAAATAATGGTTATACAAATTCAATAATTATACCAAAAAGTATGATCATATTTTGTCTCGACTATTTGAAAATTCAATAGAGGTAATAATGGAGGGGTGGGACGAAAATTGATTTGGCTGATTATTCCATCACCAGACTTCACTTGCATGAGACAACGTTTTCGCTGCCTCCCACTGTTACATTGGTGCTATTTTCCACGCACCCCACCCCCTACCTCTACCCCTACGTACCCCCACCCATATATATATATATATATCTCTTCTTCTTTTAATTATTAATAATAATTACAACAAATTTTGATCAATCATATGATGTGATTTAATCCACCATCTTTTCTTTACCCCTCTTCTCACCACACAAACTTATAGGACTTGCCTCGAGTTTTTTTTTTTTTTTTTGTTAATTGCGGATGAGACAAAAGGATTAGTATCACGATTCTTGTTGGATGGGATGTTTCAGTACTATTAACGTTTGATATTTGATTGAAAAAGTCGAGGAGGAGATGGCTTTTCTAAATAAATGAGAGAGAAACGATCCACGAAGGCTACAAATTAGATAAATTGGATTCGATCCATGTGGGATGGTTTCATATTTGCTTTCCCTATAATGGCTAGCTAGCCCTAGTTCGCAATTACATGGTATGTCCGGCAATCTGAGGCCTACTAGGAACTATTTTGGTTTTTATTTCTTGTTTAAAAATGTTTCTTGAGAAAGTCCTCTTATATCAGTTATTTTTTGGAAATTAATCTTCTAACAGTGAAATTACTTATATAGAAGTGTGTTCCATATACAACGTCACTTATTCATGTCTTTCTAGAATTTTGTTATATAAAATTATCTAAAGTGAGTCATCGAAAGAAGCAACTTTAAAAATCTAATTTACATTAGACTTTTCAAAAATAATTTCAAACAGGCTCTTATCACTCACGCGTGTCGTACTTCTATTCTCAAGTTCAAGATTCTCATTGTTTTAACTTTAAAAAGTTGCCCTTTTAAATTAACCCAAAAAAGGAGGGCAAAAAATTCCGTTAAAAAGTTGCATGAAAATGTGGGATAAACTATTTAATTAGGCGGTTCAAATTATCACATCCCTCGCGAGAGGAATGAGATAGCCCATAGACTTGCCACCTTTTCTTTATCTACTTTGTGTAATCATCATTTGTGGGTGGATTGTATCCCTTGTTTTATTTAACCAGTTGTGGTCTAAAGTTGAAATGATATTAATTCCCTTTTCAAAAAAAAAAAATAATAATAATAATTGGAACTCTGGAATTATTACTACATATGTACCCTATATATTAATTACAGGTCGAATACACCTAACTCGAAATAAAAACTCAGAACAACAATGAAATAACACTTTTATCTCATGTCTATGTAACGAATTAATACCCTTTAAGTCTATACGGTCTGTTTTTGCAGCACATAAATTTTGCACCTTAAATTTAACCTAAATGATTCAATACGTAATCAATGCTTCCCATTGACAAATAAAACCAGCCAACATGCCTATGCCCGCACACCATTTTAGGCGATGTGCCTGTTTAATCATGACATGTATACACAATTTTTCCTATAGCTGTTACCACCCAGTAAAAATGAAGTTACCGTAATTAACGTCTAACCAGCATGTCTCATTTGCACCTCGTCAATTCTCAAGACGACTATCCGAGTCAGTGACATGGACACAAAAGGACTCGTACCATACCTTCAACTGCTAAAATATTATATATGACTGGAAATGCTATGGAGACAAAATCTAGCTCTCTTCTTGTCAATTAAAAAAAATCTACCCTCTATTACTGAATGTCAGTATTTAATTTCACTACGCTACTTCCCTTCTCAAGACAAGATGACTATTTTAGTCAGCAAAACGGACACAAAAGGACTCGCAACATACCTTCATGACTGGAAGTCTGGTTCTTTTACGAAACAAGAATAATGATGGAGCCAACCCCAACATCCGTAATGCACGTCGTCAGTATTTAATTACGTCACAATTCTGGTTCTATAGTAAGGTTGTTTATATATATGACAAGACAATAAAAGAAGCGATATATACAAATGGTTAAAATGTCGGTAAAAGGTTGGAATGAAATGAGAGCAGTCAAAAAGAGGGGCGAATCTGGTAATAAAGTAGGATTAGACTAGTAGGGTTCATTTCTACTGTAGACATACAATGGCTTTCTGTATAAAAACTGACAAAAATATTGGGCATGTAGATTGCAGTTGGCATCTTATTTATGCATGCAAAGTTTTACTGTGCTCAGGAAGTGACTAATAATCAGTGTGTTTTGTTTCTTTGTGGGGATATATGTTTTTGCTTCTTGCTGGTAATCAAGTTGGAAACTTTTTCATTGGCAAAAGACCCACCCCACCCCACCCCACCCCACCCCACCCCCCATCAAGACCCTCTTCTTCTCTCCCCAAATATTGCTCTCTTATAGCTTAAAAGCTGAAGGAAAGCTGCTTATAAACGAAATTATAAAGTGCCTTTCTGCATATGTGTTTCATGTGTTGATCTTCCCCCATCAAATCTTCCCCAGTTTGGTGATTAATGAGAATTTTCATTCATTATCACAAGAAGAATTCATCCCATTGAGCAAGCTGAAGATGTTAATAACC